>UZAN01048096.1:1681-13829 GCA_900618425.1 Echinostoma caproni | reverse complement strand
TCGCTAGCCAGGACTCTCTTTGAACTGCCTTCCATCACAATATGACTGAATGTCGCAAACAGTGGCGACTAAACTGGAACTGAAAATGGTAAGCCAAAAATATCCATCTCAAACAACCTCCTTAGTATGGTCGAGGTGGATGTCTCGGGTTGTGGCTGACCACCCTTCTCTTGTGCCTCACGAAATGTTCCTAAATAGCCTCCGATAAGGAAGCCCTACTCACTGCGTTCCTCTTGCGGTGGTGTTTTCCCGCCAAATTGAGAGGAAGAAAAACCAACCTCCGGGGCTAAAACCGGGTCGGCAGTTCACCTAGGGCAGTTAGTTAAAAACCTTAATTCCAAACCAAACAAGAAACAAGGCACTTATCATCACCATTACAGCGAAAGAAAACGAAGCGAATTTAACCGATTTTTGCCAAGCTCACAATATGTACAAAGTGAACAAGAACATGTAACATCTCGATACGGAGTGAGCTTGCTATAGTTAAGGCAAAACAAAGTGAGCCGCCATGGTCACCACACAGATAGACCGGACGTATCTCTCAGCCTGACTTGATAACAAATGACCACAGTAACGCCGCTATATTCGATCTACAGACATGTTTGTCTGGTTCTGGGTTTATGATTCCCGAACTGGAAGATGGGCGATGTCAACTGGGTGATATTTCTGTATTGTTCGCCATTCCTTGTCTGCACATCACCTGTTGAGTTTAAAGTGTTTTCTGTCGCCCTGAATTCACAAGTGCAAACAGAGCGCCATGCGGTGGATGACTGTCAGGTTAGGTGTAGCGCGTACTTGAACCAGAAAAGTTTATTCAGGCCAATTCACCGAGATAATAAATAGTATGAAACATTTAACAAAAGAGAAAGAAGATAAACGGTGTGAGATGATAACATTCTGTTTAATCTCCTCTGTCGCTAACTTAAAACAAACAGTAAACAAACGACATTTTAACATTTCGCGACATTTGTTGATGACAATAAATAGTACCCGAAGAAACTCTCTCCCTCATCTCTATGCGAATAGCTCAAATGCGCCAAACTTCGATAATCACAATCCAGTTGATCAATATCTTGAACCGCGGCGAATTTCCGATTATCGAACTTCAACGCACCCGGTCGGGAAGCATAAATACACATTTTGAAAATGAAAATCTTCCACCGCATAGCGCAATATCTCTTGTTAGTTCGTCAAATGCACTTTGCGCATGTTTTATTCAATAATATAGTTTTAGACTACTGAAGACCGTATAGATGTTTGTTCAACTGTCCAATTAGCAACATTTCGCTCACCACTAGGGACTTTGTCCAATATGTTATCCATTACGAAAGTGGACTTGGAAGGGGAAATAAGACGCCTTTGACACACACTTGTTGGCTCCGGATAGTATATCAGCTTTTTCATTTCCATTTGCCATTTAATGTGCTGGCCTCCACGGGTTTGCCGGTGTTCGAACACCACTGTCTACGCCGCACTACACGAGTCTAGTGGGGGTAATCAGACGAGCAATGCTGAATTTAGGCGTAGAGTTTCAAGTAATTGCGGTCGTCCACTGGAGCAAGTAGTCGACCGCCATAGATTACGTTGGATGGGGCATGTGTTATGCATGTCACCAAATAGGTGAGCGATGTTCGCCGAGGCAGATAGCGATTGGAAAAAGTTCAAGGGCGGTCAAACAAAGACCTGGAACCACAGTAGGAAAACCATAACCAGGAGACTCGGTCACATAGGTCCCGTGAGGCTCCCTGGCTGGGGACCAAGAGATCATGTTTACCGATGGTTAGAGACACTGAGCGATATGGCTGGGGTGTCACAAACAGTGGCGCTCATGCATCTACTCATTATTCTTGTAACATCAGTCTATATGCATTCGTTATCTTTACTTTGACTCTGCTCTAAACATTCTATTTTTTTTTATTCTGCTCTTTTATCTAAATGGGCAGCCAAAGAACAGCAACCAAAACCGGTGAATGAAAATGTATTGCTAATGGTTGTGAAAACTGACTGAAACTGAACTTTCAACCGAGCTCGGTGTGCATGAACAGGTTGTGTGACGATAACCGATTATCAGGAATTCTCAAAAAGTGACTGAACCGTCGCAAACAGTATGGCGAGATGGTACCATAACTATTAGATAATAACACATAGTCACTATAACACAGATAACGAGAGAGTCAAAAAATATCCAAAGCTGTTTGTTTACGGGATTATTCCAATCCAGAGCGGGACAGGAATTGAGTCCCAAAGAAACTAGGCAGTTTGAGAACAACGCAGAAATTGTTTAAACAATAGAAAAATAAATTCGGAAAATCAAAACAACAGCAGCAACTAACTCACCAGAGATAATATGACACTGATCATACTCGTCACGATCACGTACATCAAGTAACAGATAGGGTTGTTCTCCACCCACGACCGGTTTCACTACACCTTCTCTTAACGGCCGATCCGGAAACTGGGACTTTAAATAGGTGTCGTACTCTCCAACGCCACCGATAAGACTATAACGAGAAAATAGCGATTTATCAGTCCAACCGGGGAACTCATGTGAACAAACAAATCAGACAGTAATGCGGAGCATGTAGCAACCGGGTTCTGTTTTTAAAACCAGCGCGTGATGCCCGATTGAAGGGGCAGCGGTTCCATGATCCCAAGGAGGTAATGAGTGAGAAAAAAATAGCAGCTTCATCATCAGAAATTGGAGTGTCCGAAAAAGGGGAAGCGCATGGTAATGAGCCGCACGANCCGCACGACAGATGCATAACACTGGAAAGACCCAGTAAGCGGTGGTACTTGAAATTATGATCGTGCATGCCATACCTTTTCCCACCAAACCTAATTTGTTGGGAACCCCAAAGCTGATTGGTGCTTTAGAAGTCACACGTCAACGACTGGACGGGATCTACCAAAACCTGTCCAGTCGGAATGAACTGATTTTTTCAGACAAACAAAGGTACTTTTTGAGTGAAGTACCGAGCAAAGATGTAAGTTTTGGTGGGGTGGGGTACGACCGTTCGTCTCACCTCCGCCCCACCCGAGTATGTTGTTTTCGACCGTTGATCGTGTGAACTTTAGATAAGAATGAACAAAGCCGGTGGTAATTGGCCTCGGTCGGCGAAGTAAGGAAGCGAATCATGTCATATAGGATCGATAAGCAGCCGTCATGCTCAGGAGTCAATGTAGGCATGACCCAGTGCATGAATGGGTTCAATCGAGGCCCTGGTGAGTAAATTCCATCAAGACAGAGGTTGCCCCGAGTAACACCGATTTTTTTTAAACCGAATGGGATTGCCTACATTTGTAGTGCAGAAAGGCCCGCTTGACAACAGGCTTAACAACGGCACAAGGATACAGTGAAAGAGCTCGCAGTATTTCACCTGAGTAGAAAGATCAAATTTGAATTTACTTATTAGCTAACAGAAATTATTTTTTTCTCTGCAACTCCTGAACTAACCATTGCATTCTATCCACAATGCCAATGAAAACCACAGTTGCTCCCTCTGTTGCTCAGCTTGGTCCCATATTTTATTATCCGTGTTGCATCATTATCATCCTCTTCGAATCTTTTCACAGCTTGATTACATCTGTGAGATTCTCACGGTCCAATGAGTTTCCGTTTCAGTTTATACAACCGTTAACCGTGCACTTTCTTGTGCAGGTTTTGGTTGCTGTCTTTTGGCAGCCGACTTGGACGAAGAATGGGAGAAGACAGGAAAGTTGAAAGTAGAGTCGAACAGTTTCAATGGTCTTAGGTTGCAAAGAAATTAAGATGCACGAACGCCACTATTTACGACACCCAGTCATATCACTCAGTGTTTCTAACCACCGGTTACGATCATCCCGAGGTCCCCATGCAGGGAGCCTAACGGGACCTATGTGATCGACTCTCATGGTTAGGGTTTTCATACCCTCGTGGCAAGTCCTACCTTGACCACTCTTGGCTTTTTTCCACCCACTACCTGCCTCGGCGAACGTCGCTCACCGTGGCAGCCTATTTGGTGGCATGCATAACACATGCCCCAACCAACGTAATCTATGGCGGTCGACCACTTGCTCCAGTGGGCGACCGCGGTTGCCTAAAACTCTGCGCCTTATCCCAATGAGTACATGTGGTGGTAATAATAACAGTTATCCATGGTCTACAAAGGATGGTAGTTTTTTACCGGGTGCTTCATGGGTTTTTTTAATTGAGGTAGGTACATTATGCCTTGGAAGGATAAGTGCAATCTTGTTTTGATCTCTAAAGTCATAATTATCACAGAGATACACCATTTATCGCTATGACAAAGACTGGTTATAATGTATTTTCACATGCATCATTCTCAGTAGAGGCACATGGAGTCATAAAAACATAGAATATCAAACCGTCCTGCTTTGGTGATAGATCAACTGGCTAAATACTGTACATTTGGTCACAAATATACACAATCCCAATAAGCGGATACACATAACAGTGCACTCGGAGTCGAGGCTCCTCGTCCAACAGAGCAAACGAGATTGTGTTTATAAACAAACCGCAGGACCGATGGGGCAAATGAACCGATCAGAGACAGAGGGGTTGGATATATAAATAGAACATATATTCACTTGAACATCCTCTGGTAGAATGGCCTCTCGTCAGCAGTTTCCTTATCAGCTGCAGACTATAGTGCAGGAATAATATTTTCCAATCTCTTCCTCGAGTGACTCACTTTCATTATTCATTGGTAGTTTGCTTGTAAACGCGACTGTGGTTTGTCTGTTCGATAACATGCGAATGTTTATCGTTCTAAGGCAGCGACATGAGAGAATTGCCTGCCTATGCATGAACCTGAAATCGTCTAAATAACAATGCCGATTATATTCACACGCAAATACATTTGATTATTCTGCTAAGAATGTAATGCACTATAAAAGGTTGAAAAAACTTTTGATATTCCCTGTTTTGACGGACTGTTTGGTGGAAACATACCTTTCGAGCGTCGGGCGTGTGGTGTTTGGAGGATTACATGCGCCACCATTGACATGATTAGTATTAGAGCCATCAACGACAGGAATCGAATTTTTCCCGCTACGAATTTCTAAAAATGAAATTACAACATAGTGAGTAGATACCTCCTGATGTATCAGTTACAGTATTCAAAGGTCTACATTGTTCCTTTACTTCGTTCACTTGTACAATCAGCTGAACGAAGGTGGACATTTTCATTCGTTTAAATATTTCATCATCGCGAACCCTGTAATCTGGATATCATTGAAATACTCCACTGAAGTAGATGCGCACTTTCTCGAAACTCCTCCATTCTTTGCATATACTTTGACAAACTTGCTCCCGTGTCCAGGGTTGGTTTGATGTCCTCATATTTTGGATTCCGAGGGATGGTCCGTTGCAATGGCTGAAGAACAGATTGGATTGAAAATGGACATGAGTAGTACTTCTCTACGTTATTTGTTAACAGCACGAAAGTTCCACTAAGACGAACAATAAGATTAAATCCCATAACTACTGGGTCTGTTGTTCATCAGTGAGAATTGGCAGTCTCAACCTGGGGTGAGATGTGGCGAATTGCACAAAACCCGATAGCACTAAGCCTGTTATCGGATCAGGCGACCGAAGTCGGATGGCGATGACCATGTAAAACTGCCTCTACTGCAAGTTTACATCATTTTTCCTACACTTACAGTTCGTACTTTCTCATCTATTTATTCTATTTTAATAAGAGTTCTAAAAAAACACGGTAATACCTCAAAGTGGCTGTGTGCCTCAGAAATTAGACGAATTATACAGTTCCTAAAATATAACCATCGACAATGTGGAAAACCGTGTTCGCGAAGAAGTTTCTTTTCGATATATCGCATCAGGTAGTGATATATTTAAGGTGACCATAGTACTGATGTCTTATTGGCTGCTTATAGCTCAGTTTCTAACGATGACAGGCGTGCAAATGCTTGAGTCGTGGAGGGAATGAGAGGACAAAGGTCCAGTGAAATAACGGTCGAGAGATGGGCTGATTAAAATGAAAGTTATGATCTAAGGCGAAAGAGCGGGATAAAGTTACGTAAGATACACTAGAATTTCATGCCAAGCTTGGGATGTAATCGGGAAGGCACAGTGGAGAAAAAAGAATTAATCGTTGAGATTGTTTCACAACCGAAAAAAGCAAAAGGGCAGAGATTGGACAGAGCACATTTTAAGGTCACTGTCATTATATTAATTTGCATATTTCAGTAGAACTATATCCCAAAGTTGATCCGTGTTCAACAGTGGACAACTTTGGGCAATGGACTACTGAAACAGGACGCCGTCATAACAAACTAGAAGCAGGTTTTTGGATGTTCTCAGTGTCCCTGCTGAATTTCCCCAATTTAGTTCATCCCTTGATGGGCCGCAAGCCTTGTTATCACATCATTTTTCATTGATAGAGAGCGAGCAAATAAAGTTCCAAAACCAAAATAAACTCACTAGTGGGCGGTAAAAACGGTGAACAATAACTTGCTTTTAGGCTTCCGAATAATTTTAATTGAGATTTGAAGAGTCATGATTGAGGGAGGGTCATAAATAATGCTTTGAATGGCGGTGAAAGTATTCCCTTCTCTTCACTGAATTTTAGACGCGCGCTACATGATACACCAAACGGTATAACGATCCACAAATAATAAGCTTTATTGTGTATCAAGCTCAATTTTATTTAGTTTTAGTCGCGTGCAGTCTTTCCAGTCTTACAAATGAAGAAAAAAAGAAAGATCGCCATTTGAAAAGTCTGAGTGAACTGCTGGGTATGGAAATACGACTCACTCGGGTTGCAGCTGTAGTCACAGTGACGGATTACGATTGGGTTAACCAGCGTGCGGAACTACAGTGAGTCATTTAGACTGCTATTAGGATAAACCGTGAATCGCTGTTCCTCCATATAAGGTAATTGTCAATCACGGCTTTAAGAATCGTTTAAAAGCTGGTTGGTTGCGGAAGGTTAATATACTGGACACTAAGATGGTCGAAGGTCATATTAGAGTACTGTATTATTATTATGGTTATATTTTGTTTCCCATCGTCAGTCCACTTCTTACAACTCAGCACTCAAATGTCCACTGTTTGTTTGTTGAATATAATCTACAGAACTGTCTAAGTCCTACATAATTATGACTCCACCTGTTTCACAACAATTGAATTAACGAGCCATCTATAGAATGTTATGACCCGAAGGCTTTACAGATGACCTCAACAACATAAGTGCATCCAAGCAATGAATCTATCATTTCGATACATACACCTACGGTCCAGTTTTCCAGTTTGTACAACCATTAATCATGCACTTTCATGCTCGGGTTTTGGTTGCTGTCTTTTGGATGCCCATTAGGATGAGGCACTAAGGAAAAGACAGGAAATTTGGAAGTACAATCGAAGAGAAAATGGAGAATTGCAATAGACTAAGGTTGCAAAGCAATTGGGAAGATGCAAGAACACTGTTTATGGAATCAACAAGATTAGAGGGTGAAACAGTTTTAATATTAATTGAAAATACTGGTCCAAGATCAAAAATTGAAGCCCGTAACAACAGGAGCGAACCGAAAATTCACCATTCAGGAGGCTTTCATATCAGGTGCTTGTTCCTAATCCATGTGTCATAGTCCTCCAGAAACAATATCGCTCGACCCACACACCATCTGTGAACCACTGCGGTTTCTGAAAATGGCTCGCTGCCAATCACAGTTCTATCAGTCGGGGAGAAATATACTTCAGCCACTTGTCCCGTGACCTAAACCTTCTCCCCGTAAGTTTTAGTGCATATCGGAACCTCTGAGCTTTATTTTGACTTGACCATCGGGCGCTTAAAATGGCTTCAGGTAAGTTGCAAGCTTTTCTGGATGGTTTGAGTGCTAATGTAGCCATGTTCAGTATGCGTTTTGCACCTTCAAAGTGTAAAACGTCGCTACAGGATTGGGTTGGTCCAGTCCTAAACCTCACCCTGACTGAGGAAGTAGTGAAGGAAGTAGACAAATTTTGCTATCTGGGCAGCTATATCTCACCTGGCGGACGTATCACAGATGAAGTGTCGGCGTTTATACAAAAGGCTCGGTTGACGTTTGCCAAGTTCAGATATTTGTGGCGCCGTCGTGACATCCGGCTGTCTTTGAAGGGTCAAGTATATGCTCCAGCAGTTCGGCCAGTGCTGGTTTATGATGTAGAGATTTGGTCATTAAGGGAACAGGATAAAAATAGATTTTCGGTGTTCGAACACCACTGTCTACGTCGCATTGCACGAGTCTGGTGGGGCAACCGGACGATGAATTCTGTGGTTAGACGCAGTTTTATCTAATCGCGGTCGTCCACTGGAGCAGGTAGTCGACTTCCATAGATTACGCTGGTTGGGACATGTGTTACGCATGTCACCAGATGGGTTACCACGGTGCGCATTGTTTGCGAGGTAGACAGCTTTGCTGTCGTCCAATTCAATACCACACCTAACCTATCGGGGCCTTACGTGGTTCACCAAGTCCCGGGGCTAAGGTTACCGGTTTCCATCACTGAACAGCAGGTTTTCGTGACTATGGCGTTCACCCCGTCTGTTGTTTGCAACATGTGTGCAATAATAAAGAGATATCGGTTGGAAAAAAGTCAAGAGCGGTCAAACGAAGACCTGGCATTAGGGTAGGAAAACACTAACCGGTAGACTCGGTCACATAGGTCCCGTGAGGCTCCCTGGCTGGGGACCCAGAGATCATGTTTACCGATGGTTAGAGATACTGAGCGATATGGCTGGGGTGTCGCAAATAGTGGCGCTCATTCGCCTACTCATTATTCTGGTAACATCAGTTTATGTGTATTCGCTATATTCTGCACAACATTCCTATCTGTATTCTTCTCCAATATCCAAATGGGCAACCAAAAGACAGCAATCAAAACCGGGGCACGAAAGTGCATGGTTAATGGTTGTTAGAACTGAACTGAACTGCTTAAAATGGCATGTTGCAAAATTATGTATCATAATGTCAATGGATGCAGAACATTTTAAAATCTTCATAGAATGTCAGTTTTGTTGTATCAGTACACAAAAATTGATATCAGGATGTCAGAATATCCCCAAACATTCATTCGACATATTTCTGGAGCATAACCTCCTAAAGCTGAGGAGATCTATCGAAGTTCTGGAGAGAGACCAACATTTTTCCTAATTGGGTCGTTGGTCACAAATTCTCAGCCTCAACGGTTGTTTGGAGACTGCAAACAACTTCAAATTACAAAAAACGAAAGTCAATCGGCAATATACGTCGTATGTCGATTGTGAAAAATTCAGTAACTTCGGTGGGATTCAAACCCACGCATGGACGCCGCCTACGCTCTGTACGCGCATGCTCTGCCAGCTGAGCTACGAGGCCACACCGATAACACTGATCTTTTTACATTCGAATTTACCCATCCAACTTACAGAGGCATGTGGCATCCACCATGTAGCATGTAAGCTGACTGCCCGACAGGTTTTCCTTAGAATTGGATAGGTAAATTCGAATGTGAAAATATCAGTGTTATCGGTGTGGCCTCGTAACTCAGCTGGTAGAGCATGCGCGTAAAAGGCTTAGGCGGCGTCCATGCGTGGGTTCGAATCCCACCGAGGCTACTGAACTAACCACAATCAACATACAAACTTCAAATCCGCCAAACAATTTGAACAATATANAGAAGACGTGATAACCGAACCCACCGAGTCTCATTGAGCGGGCTTTCTCCCAGCTTTAATGGTTTCACAGAATCTTATAAGCGCTCCGGGGATGCATTTTGAATTAAACATATTCCGCACAGTTTGCAGCTCGGAGTCATATAGATTGTGTTGAACTGATATGATTATGAAACACGGAAAGCGAACTTGTTTAACGCCTTTTGTGTTCTCGTCTTGTGTTCTGAGGGACTGTTCAGACAGTAATAAAACCCACAATTACTTGTGAATAGTGATGTACAAATCAATAAGCTAACCACTCGGGTTTGAGGCTACACAAAAGACTATCAGCTTTGAATCCGATCGACTACAGCCACCAAGAACATGAGAATTCCACTTACTACTCGGCGTGGATTTCAACTTTCTCCGACAATATTCATTCATTCGTTCACAATCGTTGCTTTCCTGTGTAATCCCATGTGTGTCAATCATTCAGGAATTTCGAGTAGGAAACCTAGCAATCAGTCATGAGCTGTCTGGACAAAATAACAAAATATATCGAATGATGATTTCATCGCGTGAATGAGGTGTGAGATGAAAAGCTAGTAAGTACTGGACAGCTGTTTCGACCTGGTTGGGTCTCATCAGCAGTGCAAATCCATCCACCCAACTGTGGATTGGACTCGGGATCTCAGAGAGAACGCAAGCATACTATCCACTCAGCTACTAGGCAGCTGATCAGACCGTTTCTCATTTGGAATATACACGATATAGAACAACCGATCCTTTCGAGCAACGGACCTCGCTCATTACAGCACTAGCCTTCTGGGTTATGATTCAGCAGGAACTTTTCCCAACCTGAATACTTATACAAAAAATATCAAATGGTATACGGCAAAATAAACAAAAGAAAAGGTTATTCTTGGTATACACAATAACCGTTTGACCCCCAACTCACTCTGTTTTGTATCCCAGCCCTTCCGCTTTTTGTTATTATTGTTGTTGCGTTGAGACCGTGCTTATCGACAAGTCGGTGATATATATTTATATATTCGGTTTAAAAGAGGTGCCATGATCTAATGAACAACTGCTCCATAATACTGAACGATCAAATATCTGTTTCGTTCATGTATAAACTTAGTCGACGAAACCAGACCAAAAACAAAAAGATTGAATGGTGGCGTATGAAGCTGTTTGGTAACAGTTTTGGCGAGACACAACACCCCTTTCTCTTCGTCCAACGGTCGAGTTGATTTCTTGTACCAACCACAGACTGCTTTGAACCGGTTCAGGCTGAGGCAGTTTTGGGTCACCAATGCTTCTCCTTAGATAGTGATGTATGGATTCCAGTTCTATGTGCTTGCTTATATATTCGGATCTGGATTACCATGCTTCGATAAATTCCCATATTGACTTTGTGATTCCTCTCCCGATTATTTCTGCATTGCCCAGTTAGAAGACGTGATTCTTAGCATCTACGTGAATTGAAAGTTGCGGCTTCTTTTCATGCCGTTTGACCACCAGTGTGTTCATGTGATCAGTTTTCTACTTCTTTGTCCGACGTAGTATTTTTCGCAATCTTGACACTTTAATTCGTACACGACGTTTGAGGAATTTTCTTTTGGCAGTTGATTTTTGGCTCGCCGTTGTCTTCTGTTGGTTGTGATAGTCCGGCTTCCACTTCCGATACTTCTTGTATACATGGCAACGTTATTCGTTTAACCGTCGATCGTTCTTCTCATTAGTAAAATTTGGCCTCTCCCGGAGCATGTAAGCAACCTAGGTTGAAACTTAATGGGTATCCATTACATCAAAACACCTCGAAATGGTGGGCTTCCCCTGTCTCTTGTAGTTGGAGATTGACGCAGTGCATTTTTACTCGTTTGAAAATTTTTGTACGCAGTTTCTCTTGGTTGTCGATGGGTGGTTACTCCGAAATATCAGAATATAATCCGTGTGGGTTGACTTCTGGTATACGCCGGTTTCCAGTTGCCCATCGTTGAAACAACAAATTCAGAAAAAATATCTGTCTGCTCTGTTATTTCTCCAATGTGAATTCCATTCTATTGAACACGTTAGTGACTAGGCAGCACATCCCTTCCAATTGGCTAGACTTCAGAATGACAAAGGTGTCATCAACAGTTTCCGATTGCAATTGTCTTCAATATTTGCATGACTGCTTCTGCGATGAGGCTTGAAATTGATGATTCCATCGGGGTTTCTCGTATATGTTCGTATAGCTGTCCGTTGAATTGAAAATACGCCGAAAGACACAGATCCACAAGGTTCAGGAGGCTTCCTCATCTGATTCAGTTAGTTGTCGGGTAGTTATTTTCGGTTTTGAATAAACCTGCAATGGTTTATTTCACAAAGCTAATGTCTATTGAAGTGAATAGAACGGTGACGTCAAATGAGACTATGATTTCATCAACTTCCAATTTCGTTTATTTTGTCCTTTGTAGAAACCGTTCCGATGAGTTAACAGAATGTAGTGAACCTCGGACCAACTGAGCAAG
>UZAN01048095.1:0-24891 GCA_900618425.1 Echinostoma caproni | reverse complement strand
TTGTATTACGCGCCGAAATTGTACAAAGCAATCGATCATGTGATGAAACAAGAATGTTCGTTCGGTTTATGCGCAATCACCACACCAACACATATATAGCTTCATTTTGCTCTAACAGCAGAGCATCAACACCTTAAACACAAATGTGGTTCAACCATATGTTAGACTGACCCATTTTTGCAACCAAAAAACACACAAACTGCACGAACATTTCATAGTTTATTGGACAGGTTTAACTACTTCTGGAACGGATATTGTTTACAACATGTCTGGTTTAGCAATACTCGTTTGAAAACCAATCAACCGTACCCTCCTTGTTACTCGACTGATAGCTATGAACGGTTGTGCCATTTCTAGGCCTTTTGAATTCCGTTTGCTTACTCAAATGCCATATTTCGTTTTATTATCAACCATCGGTACTATATAAACGACCTCGACATTGGCAGTCTTTCTGGCGAATTTTGCTATCCACTTGCCCTCTGCGAATTCCGCTCCAATGCGTCCATGTACAACTACGTTTCGGTAATCACAGTCACCATAGTTGTGCTTGCATTGAACACAAGTTTATGATCAAGACAAATCGCCTGAAATCATCTCGTCATTTTCGATTGCATGATTACTTTCAGAATTCGTCAAAAGTCTACGACGATTTGCCGTCAGAAAAAGACTAGAATTGTGCTCTTGATTAACAAAATATCTCGTTGGAAGTGGTCAAATCCTTAAGTAAAATAATGTTTCGGGTAGTAGAGTCAAAAAAGGAGTGTGGCAGAAAACGTTGAAGAGAGGAGGGAAAGTATGGCAGACAGATGTCTGAGTGGAAAGGATATCTGATTATGAAGCTTTGGTTAACATTTCAGCACCTTCTATCCTTGGTGAGAGTAGTCATGAGTTTGGGCAGATCACGTCAATGTGACCCCATTGCGATGAATTCATGGATGATTTTGTGAAGCGTAGCTCACTAAACTCTCACACTCGTTTGAAGTCGAATAATTATTTTGTAATCTGGAAGAAAAATGAACAAACAAAACATGAGATTTATTGCTTTTTTTAATCGCAGCAAAAATGAAACATACAGACAAACACAAATGCATTGCGTTCGTGGGCGATATTTTATTTCTTATTTGTCTGATGTCGATTTCATTGGGACATCTTTGTTGTATGGTGCAGGGTTACCTTCATTAGTACTAGAAAAAAAACGGGCCGTTATCACTCACTGCTTTTCGTCCACTGGTTCAATCCGAATAAACGTTATCCTAAATTGAAATGCAATATGGACTTGAATTGTTGGACTATTGGTGAAAACAGTTTTAGGTAGTCCTGTCCCTAAATTGACAACCGCTCCTTGGATTTCTGAGATTCGTGTTGCAACTGCTTTCACAAAGACTTCTTCCAAATGAAATGTGTACCAGCCAGGGTTGCTAGTGGGTAAAGAAACAGCGGCTAGAACACGTATTCATGCAAATCCGTCATAAAGCTTACCAATAGACGAGGTTAAGTAAATCGTTTCCAGGTTTCCAAGTTGAGACATTTAGGTAGTTTTATGGTTGGCAAAAGTTCTGAGTTGCACAAAATCCGCCACGGAACTAGTCCCACGTAAAATTTTCACAACGAGTAGTAAGAAGCCAGTATTTGGAATGAAACAAATTTACTGTACTCTATCCATGAACATCAAGCCCAGAAAAACACGAACACTGATTGGCTGACACATTTAGAACTAATAACCATTTCTTGTAAATGCATTTAACCGGTAGGGAATTAACCATTTCCCAAAGAGTGAAACCCACACTCCAGGAAATCAAGTGTCTGGTGTCTGAAAGTGGCCAGACCTCTCTGACAGAACAATGGGTATATTTCGTGATGTCTGGTGTCTGTGAAAACTAAACCAGCATATTCCAACATTCACCAACTAAATTATTTGGTCCATTCAATCACTTTCAATAAACTAACAACTACTTTTATGGTCTTCTTTCTGCGTCTCGAGATCAGTGAATATCGAATTTTGATTGGTTTGCCAATCGGAATTCAAAATTTACTGATACCAGTTATAGCGATGATTGATTTGCAAGTATTCCGAGTACTGCAAGCTTATTAGATGGTCAGGGACAACGATTCATCTATGTTTGCATCATACACAATGAACCTCGAAGGTTTATTGGTGTTTCCTTTTGGTTGTGTTGGACCGTGTTGTACGCTACTTATTTGGCAGCAATCTATGAGAATTTGTTCAACTTGTTGGTCATGTATCGTTTTAGTTAGTTAGTCATAAAGCTACATACAGAGTACAACAATACAATTATCAAAGAGAACAAAGGAACACCACCCCCGTTGGTTGGCACACGGAGAAACGAGGACAACGAAAGGCAAGATATATAACACCTGATTCAAAATAATCACCAAGTGGTCGCAAGTCGAGCGTTCAGAACCGTTTATTGTATTTTACCTTTGTCGTCTAAATCAGTGCGCTTTATCCTGCTACACACGGCTGAAGCAATGGCGATCAGACGGCTTAACCCCTCACTATACAATTGCCATTGTCTCAGCCATGGTCAGTCGATAGGCAACAGATTGATTCGAGCGCGGTAACTGGAACAACTCCGTAACCGAGGGAAAGCTCAATCAAAATGCTAATGCACGTTGGACTGTTCTGTACATAGTGTGATAAGATCTACCTCGCACTAGATCAGACAATATTGAATAATCTTCCTATATAAATGTAAATAACCAGTTGATCAAGTTATCTAAAAACAGTCTTTGTCGCTCATCGGATTTTATTTTTAATGTCACAGAACAGTAGAAACCCCATCCATAGCAGCTCCAGTAACTGGAAGGACCCCACCAGTCATCGGAGGAACTACATGAATCACATTACTAAACCGACATCGCTTCAAAACCAGGGTCTTCTCTGAATATGTGATCCACTTGGAACACCCACTCAAAGCATCCTCAGTAGTGCCTCAGCCGTGGTTAATACAAGCACTTGTAATACAACTCTGCCCACATCACATCCGTAAGTCTTCTCAAATGTTTCTCCAAATTCAGGGGCTGATTACCCGAAATGGGAGTCTCAACGTTTTGCATGATCAGTGCTGTAGGGTGAAGCTGATAAACCGGCATAACAGAAATTCGACTGCTGATGAACTGCGAGATTTCACATCACTACCACGTGTAATAGAGATTAGCTACGAATGAAATGCGTTTCCATCTAAATTGCAACCAAATGGATAAACGTTTTCTACTAAACTATGATCCCTTTTACAGAGTTCTCTAGAAGAGTGCCGATTATAAGGTATTGTCCCGATCCGATTGAAAACCACTTGGTTTGGCAATAAACGCAACTCGTCGACCTGAGCCCGCACACGCGTGTCCAATGTGATACTAAAATAAGGATGTGGATCGTCCGGGCATTTCAATACAGATAATTGCAACCCATCGAAAATAGGACTCCTTGGATATTTGGGTTGTGGTTGTGTACGCTTCCTTGATTGTGGCGGTCATGGATACACCAAATGGTGGTTTTGACAAACGCACATTGGGCGTTTGAATATATCGATAGTGGGGCTGCCAGATGAAAGCAATATAATCATTGCAAAATTTCACACCATGACGGTCGAACTCGGTGAGAAATATACCCGCTACTAATATCTCACTATTGGTCGAAATGACCTGCAGCTTTTGAACATGATGAAGCAATGACGATGGCAAGCAAAATTGAACTGTAATGTTGAAAACTTCAACACAGATAGTGAGCAGAACAGCCCCTGACATCTCGAGTGTACAGCTGCCTAGCTCAATGGTGTATTTTCGAGGTGTTGTCATCCGAGGAACATTTTAATTATGACGAGATGGGCATTAATTTCTGTCATTCTTACAAGCAACTAGCTCATGGTGAGATCCGTTGGTAACCATAAGTTTGGCGGGTAGAATTTAAGAACAATAGGCATCGGAAAACGAATTTCATGAAGTTTTAACATGTTTACGCACGTGAAAAATGCTGTTTGATGTACATAGCCAGGATAAAAACTTGCAGATTGTATAAAGGATTTGACAGAAAAAGCATGCAAAATTTTCCCATAGGTTAATGTTTCATTTATTTTGTTTTTTTACCAAATAATATACATTTACTAGCCAGCTGAATTTTAGTTTGTCTTATATCCAAAAAGTGTTTTGAGCCGTATTGAAGTAAAACGGCTGGAGATTGTTGTAAAAATATAAAGACAGAGGAAATGTTTCTAATGTGTATGTCATTTACATCACTAGGATTCGGTTTGATATTTCACATATAAATCATTTTCTTGTCGTAATATGATACTGACTCGACAGCACACTACCGGTTAGGCATTTTAAAAAACAGGAATAAGTACGAAACTAGTTTGGAGCTACAGGAGGAGCTTTGTAGCCTATTTGTGAGAGAAAACGATTCAGTATATTTCCGCAGTCTTTTACATTATCCTTTTTTATCAGCAATATTTTAACTTCATACCTGTTCCTCAGAAAAGTAACATAAAAATTATATTTGTTTCATCAGAATTCTTTCACTTTTAAAGCAGAAGAAACAATAACCAGTCACCTAAATAACTCCGTCCGTGAGTGACCTTACTAATACACTATAGACATGGCAGAATCAGTGGATTTATTCATTCAAAATAAGATGGTTTGCTTACATTTACTAGTGGATAATTGGTGCGATAATCAAAATATCCACAACGATCTTGGTGAGATATAGACTGATTCAATGTTAGCGCGTTTAGTTCTTCGGTCAGCAGTGCATTTGTGGCTACCAGACGATGAAACCGCCCAATTTCACGTTCCAGTTCATCTTGCTCTTTTTGATTCAACTGGTCCAGTTCGGTCACTTGCTAAAACAATTTTTATGAGCATAAGCATACCGATAAACTCACAGCTTCCAGCTTTTGTTGAAGTTCTTCAATAATATTATAGTATTTCTGGCTCGATTGCCGTAAGCTTTCATTGATTTCTTTGAACAATGCGTCCCACTTTTTGCTGTTCGTTAAATATATGATCACAAATACAAGTTTATTCTTCGAACAATACAGGCTGCGTTTCTCTTATGTAAGAGACTGTTCAGGTTAAAGGCTGCCTGAAGAATCAAACAGTTCGTACACTATGAAAATGTATGAGAAGTTTAAAGTTTGGATTGATGTGTGAGAAAAAACATGAGAAACAAAGAATCGCCCGAGTTAATTGGATCAGTAATGCATTTTATCGAAAAAATAATGGATAAGATTTGATATGACATTTACAAATAACTGATCAACAAAATATTTACTGGAAGCGTGAATCGCCAGCATTAAACAAATCAATTTAGAGTATTGTTTAAAACAACTTTGCATTCACAAACCGTTAATGGCTAAATAGTTCAAGGATCACTTCTGATTTCAAAAGAATTCCGCGTTTTCAATCCAATAATCCCGAACTTAAAAGAGTCATCAAGCTGATTCCAAGGTAAAAAAGGCTCCATACAGACACACACACACACACAACATAAAATACGTATATTATCTCACCGTAATTCCTTTTCTTCTATTGCTCTGATCTTCAGCTGTTCGCTTATTTCCTCTTCATGTGAACGTAACCGTCGCATAACTTCGGTCAACCCCCGTTCGTGTAAACCCAGGGGATGTGATTTCATAGGGATTTTTATCTTTGCCCGCGTATGTTCTGGATTTTCCACGGATGACCGGGTCCGCAAACCGGTTTCAATTTGTCTAATACTATCAACCGAACGTTGACTGAGCAAGCGTTCCATTTCCTCCCGCCGAACGAACACACGCAGCTTGGAATGAGCAGCAGTTGGACCATATTTCTCGGGCATTTGTTCAGCGACTGCAGCGGGACCACCATCGAAAACAAGTTTGGTGAATTCTTCCGATGCTTGTATCCCCTGGACCTGAGTTGATCAGTTGAATCACGCTTGTGAACGCGACACAATTTAAATATACTGGGAATTCTGATATAAATGATGTGAATTCGAATGCCCAACCTGAAATAGCTCAGTAAGCTAGGCCAGAATCAACTAGAGGAACAATTGAAAACTATCAATCTCGATTTTCAAGTCTAAAAAAATCAGACGAAATCCGATAAATGAGTCCCCAATATTTAGTGAAAAACTTGAACAGACATCATAGAGGACACAAGAAACTAGTGGAATTCTCCTTTCATTTCCTTTTCGAGCATCTCATACCGTCACTGTCCGGATCTTATACGGTTGCAGTCGATAAGAATGTGCGGAGAGATTTCTGCTCGTAGTAAGTGTGTTCGATAACAAAATTCATTTTACAAACAAAAATTATAATATGCCCTTGATTAATTTTATGACGAAAGAATTTGATGTTTAAAATGGGCAACCGATGAACTAATATGATGTGACAGAACAACCTTGATCAGGATATAATATATATTTATCATTTGCGAGGACCAAGGATGACTTGGTATGATTGTAGCTCGGGATGTGGATGTTGGTATTGCTGAGTGCTCTGAGCTGGAAGTGTTGTTGTTCGCAGACGTTTCGTAGCCAAGCTAGGCAACGTCATCAATGCGAATTCGGGGAAGCGATAATCCTGAGTGGTATCGGGCTTACATAGTGCTGTTTAAGGGTTTGGAACCCACGCATGGACGCCGCCCATACTTTTGTATAACGTACGCTCTACCGGCTGAGCTACGAGGCCACACCGATAGCACTGCTCTTTTTTCATTCGAATCACCCATCCAACTTACAGAGGCATATGGCATCCAACAGTTAGCATGTAGCTGACTGCCACGACATATTTTCCCTTCGAATTCAACGGAGCGTGTGCAGTACAAATGCGTGGGTTCCAATCCCACTGAGGCAACTGATTTTTCCACAATCTGCAAAAACAACAACGTGAACTGCACTTTATGTCAAATATGAAAGTGTCAACGGTGGCAGGTTTTGCCGGAATATCCTTGAAATCTGTACTGCAGTGGTACAAGTATTTGCGTACGGTAGAGAACCACCAAAATTTGTAGCACTAACAAAAGGATTGGTAAACCAGGCAATGTCGTGGAGATCGATGGGACAGTAATTTGCAATAAGGAAATACCATCGAGTTAGACAGGAGAGAAAGCTCCCTGGTCCCAAGCATCTTGGACTGACAGGCACTAAAGGCATAATTCACACACCTAACAGACACGCTGAAAAATACCATACCACTATAAACCAGGTTGTCAGTTATGTGAACAGTAACTGGTTTAAATCAACCACCGTGAACTACGAGTACTTCAGGCATGAAATCAGTTGCCACCTTATTCAATATAAGCCTTATTTTTTGTGGGTTTCGTTGCTTATTTCTCAAAAACGTTTAAAGGGCGCCTACCAAATCAGCATCCGAACTGACCACATTTTCTTACAAGTTGTCAATCTCCATGATAGCAAGAACACATGATTATGTTTGCATTATTATTGGTGATTTTATTTCACCTGATATTAGTTTTCCCATTACGTTGGTTTCCAAAATTTACTGTATTCTCCTACTGGTCTTGATGCGCAACCAGACTTTGTTTTTATAGACGGATGGCAATTTTTCAAAATCTAGAAACGTGCGCCTCTAAGCCGTTCTGATCATTGTAATTTGAAAGTGTATGATTGAATGCGGTAAGACTAACCGTGAAGTATATTAAAATGACCATCGAAGACAATGAATTAAAGGAACTGCTCATCAGGGAACCCAGAACGGCTAAGATCATTGATTTTCACAACCGATTTCTCAGTGCTTTCAGATCAAAACCTATCTGTCCTTTGCTAATTTGTTGCTAAATTTCCTCATTATTGGCTTATTAGTGTTTCTCGCTTGAGACTGCCTTTATCAATAGGGATTTATATTCATCACGGTCACTTGAATAGTTACATTGGAGGAAAGAATAGGCCTATAACCGTGAACAGAGAACCTACGTCAAAAAGCTTACAAGGTTGATCCAATCTGAAATTAATAATTTAGGTAAATTTTACACAGATACCATCCCGGAGAACCGCAGTTGTCGTAGCCTGTGGAGAGCTATAGAAAGGTCTCTGTGGCAGTATCAAACACAAAAGGAAACTGCTGATATCATGATTTTCTAAATTTGCACCCACAAATATCATTTAAATTGCTGAAAATTCACCTATCCTTATGCTTAACGCTGCTACTACTAACTTTGTATTCAAAAAAACAGTGAACCAATCGAAATAATCCGTCGAGCCAATAACCGGAATACATACCAGCTCAGCAGGTCATTAGAGTAAAATCAAGCGTAGAGTGACTGAAGTAACCGAAATAGTACGCAAAATGAAGTTGGATCATTTAGATAAAATACAAAACTAATGTACAGAAACGCCATGCCAAAACCTGCAAACCTTCCTTAACTGCCTTCGACAAACATTACCTGGTGTCATAGACAAGTTAACCTATTATAACCACCAATTTCATGCCAGGAAACGCATGAGACCCAACACGGAAAATTTTACCGATCGTATATTTTCTTCCGACACAAGGCGTAGATAAATCCTTTTGTGTTCATGCTACTCATGAGTAGCCCAACAACACAAACCAAAATATTCTATTTGGGCTGCCAAAAGCGCAGGTGTAGCTAGGTCATACAGGTCAAGAAATTGCTTTATTACACCATCTAGTTTACATTCCGCTGCCAAGGGCCCCATGGATGATGAAAAGATGCATGAAAACACGAATTGTAAGGAGATAACTGAAAGCTGTGGGTAAATCCGGGAAAATACGATCTATGTGATATAAAAGCTCGTAAGATGAAGAACTACCGAAGTGTTGCACGCTTTTGTCCGCGCTTGAACGTATTTTTACTTGTAGCGAATAGGGGATATTAAAATACATTTGGATGGTGTATATTAAAGAGTGTGACAGGAGCCAGACAGTGTTTTGTGGACCAGTTTATCACAAACTTTTTCGTGTCAGGAGACAAGGTGATGTCCTATGTGGGTTCTGGCTAGTCCACAGCGCAGATCTTCGTCGTGTATAAAGAAAATTAAGCGTGAACTGAAAAGGTAGAAAGCAGTTTACAGCTGATTGACCTGGTTGGGTCTTTTCAGCAGTGCTGTCAGATAGTGATGAAATGAGCCAGGTGCGATGCCCGCAACAAGCTCGCACAGATGAGTTGTACTATATCATGTAAATGGAAACTGAAAAANAAATGGTACGATCACCTGCCTGGTAACCGAGTGGGTTTGTTTGCCTACTGCTTGTGAGGTCCCGGTTTCTATCCTCAGTTGGGTCGATGAATTTGAGCTGATGATGAGACCCAACTAGGTCGAAACAACTGTACAGTGAGTGCTTCCTAGCTTTTCAGTTGCCACTTCATTTTCTTTATAAACCACGAATTCTTTCTACGAACTTGAATCAAATCCTCCACTGCTTCCATGATCTGGGTATCCCACATAGATCCTTTTGTAATAAAACAGGAAAAAGCACTGAGAAAACATAGAGCCAGTGTGGTACG
Organism: Echinostoma caproni; assembly: GCA_900618425.1. NCBI lineage: Eukaryota > Metazoa > Platyhelminthes > Trematoda > Plagiorchiida > Echinostomatidae > Echinostoma > Echinostoma caproni. The sequence continues at coordinate 15,408 of UZAN01048095.1, read as the reverse complement.
TTTCAGGCGTCTAAAACTTTTGTATCAGATGGGAGGGAGTGGATAAGCGCCTTGAACGTACGGCAAAAACCAAAGCCTTCTGGCTTTTGCAAAGACATTGTTGATGTGCTACGACCAAGACAGAATAGTTAAGAATAGCAACCAAGAATTTGACTTCTTCCCAGACTGAGGGATTGATCGATAGTGAAAAGAGGCTGGCACATCTCAAGCGTATTAGAGTATGATTCCCCCCTACATAGAGACAATAAAACATCAACGTACTAAGATGGGTTCATGGAAGTGTTTTGAAATATTAAGCTGGATACTGGGGAGAACATAGTCTTCAAATTAAACGTCACCAGAGCATGCGATCAGAGAGGAGTCATTTCAAACATGCATAGGAGAAGAGAGGAGAAAACATGGCTCCTTGAAGAACCCCTGATTCGGAAGTGAAAGCTGATGAAACTTTGCCATCGTAGCGTGCAAATTGTTTCGAAGGGAAAAGTAAAGCCACAGACGGCAGACTCTAGTGTTTGGCAAGAATAGATAAAAGCTGAACCCTGTTCACACATCCATATGCGTCGCTACAGTCTAGAAGGGACATTTTTAAAGCTTTACATTTATTATCAAGCTGGGATAGAATAAAACGCCTTAGAAAATCTGGAACTTCAACGGGAGACCGTTTACTACAATAAGCAAGCTGCTTACAATCAGCTAAATTTAACTGTGGGGCCAGTCGCGTAAAATTGTTTTCTCCAATACGGGTGGTTGAATTTAAAGATAAAGGATGAGAATTAGTAGATTCTTTCTCGGGAATTGGCGCCATTCTGGCTGTTCTCTAGCAGAGATTAAAGATTTTGGACAGGATAGGTGACAGGGAACTGGCACATTCTTTAAGCACAATTGACTGCTATCCATCTGGTTCACCAGTTTATATCTTCCATTTTCACGAACGGAGAGTTCCCCTGAACAAAAGAACCGCAAACCTATTTAAGCATTTGTCAGGATTCTCGATGGCCTTTTTTGAAATAATGTGTTGTGCACAACCAAAATGCAGAGGAGGAATTTCAGTCCTAACGAACTGTGATAGGGTAGTCATCAAATGAGAGTCCTTAGATTGAAACACACTTTCCTCTTTCGGTGTAGTTATTTCAGAAGGGCAGAACACAAGCCATTTTATCGGCTGTAGAGTGTTTCCCATGGACATAAAAAAAATTGAAAAAGAAGTAGAGATGGTCAGTGAAGTGAAGGTAGAAGGTAGATACATCAAGGTTGGAAAGTACGAAAAAATATTTCACAGAAACCATGACCCTGAGTCTCGTAATATTTTTGTCTCCATTGAAGCTTACGGTCTCAGATACGGGTAAAAACTATTTGGTTAAACGAACCAAACACCTTGGTAGGATCCCGTAAGAGAACGACAGGAAATTGAAAAAACTTCGGGGTGTTTTTTACAAACATAAATCAGGAGTAGCATTCATCCTGGTGTGGAGTCACAGGATTATTCAAATTTAACATAGTTAAAAATGGGGTATCAAAGTGGTTACAATCACTACACGCCGTGAAAAGAGAAACACCTCTATGATCCAAGAGAGAAACAGAATAAGCATTTTGAAAATTAGGGAAATTATCGTTAGGGGCCGGTAGGGGAGATGTATAAGGTTGAGAGAATAACTGAACGATAATTGATTAGGTATGTGGACTTGCAGTCAAGTATGCATGTGGAGGGTAGATTGAGGAAAAAGACTCGTGGAGTTGCTGCACTAGGTATTCATAATGTCTGTGATAGTACCTATTCCATGCCCTTGACGTGGGACGGAACGATTAACGTGGTAGGCCGTAAACCCATGAACTTGGACCACCTGGTCATCTATTTCCCACTTGTCCCAAGTATCAATGGAGTTGAAGTGAAATCAGAAGTCGGTCAATGGAAATAAGGAATTTGGTAAGTGCCGACTGAGCTCAAATGAGAGCTGACGTAGAAGTCAGGTGATCACAAATAGCTAACTATTAGTAGACAATTTCCTAGGTTAAGTTGATACGATAATTTGAGAAAACAATGGTAAGCATTGAGCGAAAGGGAAGTCATTTACTCGTTGGCGCATCAAATGCACTCCAGTCAACCAACGTTCGCGATATTGTTGGTGAATTTTCGTGTAAATCTTGATCCACCCACGAGTGGCGTTCAACCAACATTTGTTTTGCCTGATTTCTGCTTGAACGTTTTGGAGTGACTTCTCCAGGTCCTGAAGCAAGGGAATAAAAACGATCACAAGAAAGTTATCTAATTTTGATGGAATTTCTTCCTTGCGTGAATGTTCTGCAAATAGACCTGACAAGAGATATGTGGAACGATTGGTTAATTGCTGGTTATTATTAGCTGTAAGACGTCGGACTGTGAGGTTGATACGATGATCATATGCAAACATTTACACCCCATTTCGTTCCACCTCACGATCCGTGCATCACATTATTATTCACACTTAGGGAGTCAGCACCAAAATAGAAAGCAGTCGTATCAAAGCTAGTGTTATGGGAATAACTCATTCGTTTTACTTCGAGTTCAGCTTCCTCCCCGAACGTTTGACTTGCCATTCTTCCTTTCTCATGTTCAAATAAATTTTCTCGTGTATTGGTAAATAATCTATAACTGGGATCGGTAAGACAAGTTAGCTGTGATAGGCTGAACAGTTGACGAGGTGATCAGGATCCTAACATGAACGATCGGGAGACAGATACGGTTGGTTTTAGTTAGATGTTGTTTTAATATCTCAAGAGGTTTATCCACGCGCCCCACCCTAAATAGTCAGATTGAATCCCGTTTCCTTCCATCACATATCGGCTCATCTATACTTCTGGTGCTCAGTATATCAGATACACGATGAGACGGGCGTCAAAAAGGATGGTAGTGCATTGCTTGGTTTATCTCTTCACCAACACTACTCGGAAAATCGACTGCGCGATTCCGGAACATGAAGCTGATGGTAGTCACAGACTGGATTTGGAATTTACGTTCATGAGTAACCTGAAACCGGGACGATCAAATTCACAAAATCCAAACTTTAGGAACAACGTAACCGCGGGATGTGCCACGCTCATAGAGGATCGGCACACGATGACCACCTTCTCATAGAATCATTTCTTCACATTTCTGTCCACCATTGTTTCATTTTCACATTTGTTCTATCCACCGCGATTACTATCTATTTTGTTTTTCATATTATTCTCTGTTGTTCAATCAGGTTCACATCGTGTAGAATTTTTTCCAATTCCATTAAAACTTTGCTATTTTTCCTTTGTTTTGCTCTAAATGTGAAATATCAAAAAGAAATTTCTTTGCATTAGAATTTTCTGCTCACACACGCGCGCAACAATCGGGCAAGTGCAATGCACTTCAAGAGAGTTTTTCTGGTCACTCGGATACTACTGAAAGGAAAACATTCAAATATCTTCAAACGCGAGACGGTTAGGATATCCACATGGGACGGAACGGAACGACAGAAGATATAACTCCTAGAAATGAGAAATGAGGAAATAGTGAATAAAACCACTCAGATATGATCAGCCACGCCATGGTGCAATCCATTCACGCTGTTTTGTGGTTTAATGAGCATAAGTATCGAACATTTGCTCGATAAAATAGTGTGCTAAAAGCTTGATCTCACAACACCTCGGCCGGTCTGGCTCATAATGCATAGCACTTGTCGACTTATTCACGTATCTGAGAGCCGGCATGATTTCGGCCACCGCCTGGGATTCAAGGCCGACTAAGATCAGTGATTGCGTGGTGCGCTAGGCATCGCACCTTGATAAGTGAGGAGTTTATGTAAACTAAAGCAAAAGGAAATAGTTGATCTGGTGAGTTAAGTTCTGCACTGCGGATAGAAAATCTTCAAACCTCTTCTGTGACCTTCTGCCATTTAACTAACACTCCTCTGTTTCACTTCCAGTGTCTCAGGTTTGCAGGCAGTTAGAACGATTTGTTATCTGCATGGATGTGAACCCTAATATGTCTCCGGACTGAACTTTGCTTCTAACAAATCAGGTTTAACAAAAACACAATTTCCCTACAATTTTCACCAATGAAAGGTTGTCAGTAACACTTTAGTGAATGATCACCACGTATCGAGCAGGCGAATTGAGAAGAAAAGCATAAGCTAAACAGCAAAAGAATCACCTAAATGTTATCCTGATTCATTCTCCGCGCTGAGGCAAGATCGATCAGGTTTCCGACATTACAAAAAATGTAAAACTCACACTGGTAATTCCTCTGATTTTTTTCAAAGGAACCCTTTGAAGAGTCTGTGCACGCTCAAGTTGTTTTTCATAACTGATTTGGTTCTTGCGGAGAGCCTGTGGAAGATATCGGGATGGACAATTTGTTTTACCCTTGAGTGGTTCCTGGAATATCAACCCAAGCTTCTTCTAAATACAATCCGAAAAATTCTTCCGAATCTATAAAATTACTATCATCGTTTGATTGGTTTAATTTCAACCTAATGACGTATCATACAATTAATAAAAATTGGAAATCCATTCACTATTTGAGTGATCCGGAGAACACAAGTTGTGAAATAAGTTTATTAGCGACATTTCGTGAACTGCCCAAATACAGCAATTTTTATGAGCGAATAAAAATGTGAGAAAGACGCAAGATGTGAATGAAAAATTGCATAGCCTGTTCGAGTTGGAGTTATTTGTCTACGGTAATTGGGGGCATACTGCGTGTGTGTGTATCTGCGTGGTCCGTACGTCTTATTTTTTAAACTCATAGTTCGTCTGCCCATAGTGTTCGCCAATAAAGGAGAGCAGGATGGGCAATATGACCTAGAATGGTCTATTGACTGAAGTAATCAAATATATTAAGAGCAAACCATCGTCTGAGAGTCACTGTTTAGTACCCAAGGTAAGGCAATGCATTCATAAGCAACTAGATACAAAATACAGTCTTGCAAAATAAAGGGATGCTTTGAATGACCTTGTATTTTGGTATCACCCAAAGCCTCGCAGTCAAGCCTAGTTGTGGTATTGTGTTTTATGAGCTTCCTGGACCAGTTAAGCCTCGCGAACAAGGAGTCGGCCGCGGCCTAGCAAAACCACAAATGCTCACCCCCTCCTTCTTCAAAAACGCTAGAAAATCAATAAACTCAAAACAAAAGCGCTCATATCTGCAACTTTTTGTCCAACTTATCATTAGCGGAAAATTATTTTCAGGCACATTTATCGAAAATAAGATCCTCAAAAACCAGCCTGTAGGATGTATCATCCTTTTTGTTCGTGGATACTTAAATAGTATTCTATCAAACTTGCTAATAGGGCTATGAGCATACTCATCATTTCCTCCTCCCTTCGCCGAATTGCTCACATTTTTATGTTGTCAAAATCAGTACTGGCGTACTAGCCATGATCCTTGCTCCTAAAAATTATCGCATCAGCTACTCTACCAAATACACTGTGGATCCCGTTGAGCCTAAGCTGAATCCCATCCTGCTCATTCATCTTTTTATTTCGTATCTCAATCTCTCGCAGACTGTCTCACAGTTTCAATCGTTAGCTTGCGCTTACGGATATTCCAGTTCCTTTTGGTTATGCACTGTACCTCTATCAGAGATACCATTGAGCTAACTCCACACTTGTTGTACGTTTGCTTGTAATCTTCCGCAATCCATAAACACTGATCCTGGTGCTGCGTGAACTCAGGGTTTTGTCTCTCATGTGTCACAATGAGACCGCTCTCTGTGGCTCCAGGGTTCGATATGGTGTCTGTCACTGACATCGGACGTCAACTATTGTTAATTATACACAGGTTAACTCCTCGATTTCTCAATATTGACCCACTACGGCTGTGCAGTCAACGCAGAACGACACCTACGACACTTGGCTATCTTGAGTAATGATAGCATAAATGATGAGAATGTTCTGTCACATTTGTTACCCCTAGCCAATTGTGTGCATGAGCCCCTGAAGCAGTCGATCCCCCTTTTCTTCTTACTCATTTTAAATAGTACAATAGAGAGATAAAAGGAGCTGAAAAGCACCTTCCCATCTCAAATGAGGCATATCTTTTATGTTGCCGTTGTTATATTGAGTCTCTTCCTTTACAGAATGCTCAATGAAAAAAGTTTGTTTGAGATCCAAATCATCCGAGTCTTAAATATAGTACACCTGATTTAAACATATGAAGGCAACAATAAAAATATCCGTATTTATCATGTTATCTAGTGATATAATTAATCATATCACCTTATGTATGGATCAAAATCTTAAAATAAACTAAATGTTCTCATATTTGGAGGCTCAAATTTCATCTATGCATAACTTTGCCAGAATCAACTCTATTCAAAAATCAATTTTCTGAAAAGTTACCGGACGCATGGAAGGACCCTGTTGCAAATTCAATGTTGTATTGTGTAAACAAGCAATTGAAAAAATTGAAAAGCATTCTCTTAAACAAAAATGTCTTTGTGAAAGTACGACGACAGTATTGTACATTTTTTACGCAGTAATTTTTTTAAATTTTTCAATCTATTTAGATTTTGGTTTCACAACCTTTAACAATGAGCTTAATTACTCCGTCTTTGGTCGACCTACGAAAAACATACAACAGTACAGCTAGAGTTCAGTATTGTGTTCAAATTTAGAATACCAGCTATATGTGTGGAGAGTGCTCAACTGTATGCATGTGTTGGAATAGGAAATGCAGTTCCATCACCTTAGGTCTTTGATCTTCGATTGAGCCATTCTCGAGTACAAGCCCAAGTCCATTGATCAGTGTTTCGAGGGTTCATCCACCAAGAAAGCCAAGCTGATTGCATGTTTTTGCGTGCCCAGTCATCAGAATATAAAAGTGCCAATCGATTGCATTAGCGTGCATCTCACCTCGGCTGTCTATCTATTTCTTTTGCCAGACTCGTGAAAAACCATGGAGAGAACGACCTTCAAACAACTTAACTGTGGTGATTAAACTCTACAAGATGGCGTCAATCATGAATTCACTCGATACTATCTTGACTACCAGTGTGAAAAGGAATGAGTGTCACTGAAGTGGATCGTGATGCGATCACTAGTAATATTCCGATTTAAACCTAAAAGCTAACGAGGTAGTGTATTGAAAATCAATAACCATCTTTATCCACGTTGTTATCCTTCTGCTGCCCCCCGATAGGCTAGCCGCCATATTCGTGACCCAATTCCAAAGTCTCAAAAACGCAGTCCGATATACCATTAGTAGGGCTATTCCAGTAGTTGAAACAAGAATATTATAGGTGCGTAAACAATGAAAACTCGAGTAAGATGGATTATTGATATAAGGAGCCGACTGTTTGAGTACCCAATGATGCATTCAATCCTGCCAATACACTAGGGAGTACTACACATTACCATGACAACCATCTTCCCAAAAGTCCTCTGTCAGAATGGGGCAGAGACATAGGATTTATCCAGAAATCATGTGATAACACAAAAAGGATTAGATGCGTGTTCATGTTATCAGTTTGTCTGATGCTGCTTTAATGATTGTCGCAAGTGAGAAGAATATTTTTCCCTTCATAGAAAAATATTTAAAGCCTCCGTATAAAAACCTTTTTGTGGTTAAATTGCATTAAAAATACCATTGAATTATCTCAGCTTATTCATTCTCAAGCTTCTACATCAATATACATTCTTAGGGTAGCAACATAAGTCATGATTCATAAAATAATTTAGGTTTAGAGGAGGGGTACGGATTTTGATTAATGTTATCACTATATTGATTATTTATATATATATGCAGTCATCGCTTGATTTTCTGAACAACAGTTTATTACGTCATATTGTCGGACCAGTAGAACATCAATTTGCGAATAGTTCACTTTTGTTTGCACAGTTCATGGATCTCAATAGTTACCGCCTCGGCCTTGTAGAGCATAATCTGTCATAGTTGTTTAGGCAGGTTTACCGGAGTTCTGTAGTTAACCTAAAATGACTTTTCGACATCTACCGCATGCCCCATGTTGATGCTCCACATGTAACCTACGAATGACCTTTTTTGCTTCTTTGCTCCACTAGGCGGGATGATGCTCTTGAACGTGAACTTTTCACAATTTCAACATCAGATTTCAATCGGCCTAAGAACAATTTGAGTTCTTGAATCCGTTTATTCAAGTGGGACCAATATAACCGGCTCTGCACGAGCACGTGAATTGGTAAACACCTAGGAGTTGTTCACGGTGACAGTCGATCTTCAAGTCTCTAAGAAACCACCGGATAGGATGATTGAAAAATCTCTAATTCGGCTGCGTAAAATGTGTATTTTAATGATAAATAATCGTTGCCTACGGACGGTGTAGAGTTTGCTCTTTTACGATTTCATTTTCAGATACTCCGATAAACTTGTCTTAGTATCCATTCCGTCGGCAAATGCTTTCTAATTGCTTTAATTCATTTGCCAATGTCCTGTTGGAAAAAATCAGCCTTTGCTGGATGGACTGGACAACGCGCGAGGTTTCATTTTTACTTGATGATAATACACTGTGGAAGTTTATATATTGCCCAATAAATGACATTAGCTGATACAAACCATCATCACTTTGAGACTGATACCTCAAGTGTGCTAACTTTCCTATTATTCTTGCCTCAATTTGTAAGGCTGTCATATATGAATACTCCATGAGGTAGTTTTGATTAACTCGGGTGGAAACTCAAGATTTAATAGGGGTAGTCAAGCAGTGTTGGTCATCACGTTGCCAATAAGTTCGTTTTGCTTGGTTCTCCATCATTGCGGTCTAACTTTCTCCATAACTTTCTGTCATATGATAGAGCTTTTATTGGCCACTTCCGCTTTCAGATGTGATATTTTGTAAGATTATCTACTCAACAAAGAGGAAGTGAAAAACTAAAATCGGAGGTCACTTATTTACTGAACAGATTAAATTACCGTGCTCCTCATCGTAATCTAACCAAACACTACACTCGAAAACATGGATCGATTGAGTTCTCATAGCCATTAGGACATTGCCTGTTGGATACCACCTACGGACGATCATAGCGATGGTATTTCTCACCTTTTCTGTACCCTCGATTGAGTGCTTTATTGATCGAATTTCTTTCAAAATCACAGCGCGTTGCTTTTCGTATCTTGCGTTGATTCCAGATGTCAGTTCTTCAAGACGTGACGTACTCATAGCTGAATATTCTCAAATGAATTCCAAAAGACGAGCATCGTTTGTATTCTAAAGTTGAGTCACAATATTTACCAAAGTGGAATACCATGAACGTATAAATTCACGAATAAATTGGGTTGGATCCCCACATAATTTCGGATAGTAAAATCTAACTTACCATCGGTTGCTGTTTTCCTTTGTAACTCAAAACCGGAATTCAAACAATTGAATGCAACCAGGCAGAATGGAGAGAAACGTTCGTGTGGGGTGACATGACGCCCACGGTTACCTTGACTACCAAACTAGCCAACCACCGGAAAACTCCTCTGGCATATCCCGAAAGCAACCAATGGGGACAATGGGTTCATGCATTTGGTAAGATGGTGAGCTACTTGGTTTGGATAAGCACATAATTAATAAGCTCAAATAATTACAGAAAGTTCTTGGAGTATGTAGTACCTTTATGCAAGCCAGTCAAGTCTATATCAAAACTAGGTTACATTTAGTTAATCAATACTTCCTTCGCTCATGCAAATGATTCTGATGCAGCCCTGTAGATCATTCAACTGTGGGATGTATTTGAAAAGAGATGCTAGTATAGCAACATTGCACGATTTATGTCGTGGACGATTTCGCTGCATCTCAACTGGTGCCTACTGCAGAAAAATACGATTTTTATATAGGGTTTGGGAATGAATTGCAAAATAAACAATAAATGGGGGAAGATGTATTGACTGTCATCCAGTAACAAGTGGGAATTGTACAGCAGAAGATCAAACGTTAACAGCTTTTGATTCTACTTCAGCATCACTTTTCCCCGATTATGTTGAAATAGCTCTATTTACGGAACACCTAGATTGCTCGGATTTTGTTCTATGTCAAGTTACGTTGTGAGATAGTCGATAGTTGCATTTGATTCTATCAGGTCATAGTCAGCAATCGAATCCTGATTGAGCTGCAAACTTAGAACGCATTTTCACCTCTCTTAAACCACGAACAACAGCAACAGACTTCGAGGAATATTCAACGTACACGTAACCAACATAGTGTGCCCACAGCACCTTTCCAATGCACTTCAATAAACAAAACGTAGAAGTATTCAAATTTTTAGTCCGGTCATTTCATTTACCTTATACGGAACGTTACTTATTATTATTATTATTATTATTATTATTATAACCGATTAACGTCCAGCGATACAGTGGCGTGCAGAATACGAAGCCCCAAGTACAGGAAAATAGAGCAAGAGTTCCGTAATCTACGCGTACTAGATACAGATTAACAGGTAATATGTACAACATACCTCAAGTTATGATCAATCCGGCTTAGAAACCAGGCAGGGTGTACCGAGTCAGGCCACGCGCTAGAGACCGTCAGATCAAATAATAAGGAACACCAAAGGAAACCAAGAATTTAAAGGAGTTAAACCGACTAATCAGAACCACTCGCTCCCGGGGGTTGTTGTGTTGATAATACGGATAGGGATTCGTCAACAGATACGGGGTAAACAAGAGAACAGAGCTAACCGATGTCGATAAAACGAGATTTCACAAACAAGCGGAGAAATCGGTACGGCATGAACCGATTCTGAGCCAGTTCAAAAATTACATCATGGTAACGTCATGGATTCCAAAGGTCGGTTTCGCTCTTGGTCAAACAGGTGTGGTATTCAGGTCTACAAATCAAGAAACCACTACAGTTTGACGGTACTACTTGCTGCGATCGAAGAATTGCAAACGGGGTTACCGCATTTAAGCCATGGATACGCTACTGTGGTATTTTTGATGCTGATGAAACAGCTTTATGTTACAAGCAGCTCCCGTAAAAAACAGGTTTTAAAGGACAATCGGGTTTTGAAGCCAAGAAATCTAAGGGGAAGAGTCACTTTACTGCCTTGTTGTAGTGTGACTGGAAAACAGTTATCACTGCTGCCTTATTCCAAAGTTGGCTGTCCGATATCAACCGCGAAATGGTTTTCCAAGGACGCTCTATTTTACTGTCTATTAGGCACATTATGGGATTTAAAATTAACATAGTTGCCTCCAAACCGTTCCTCAATATTACAGCCAATGAACAAAGCCATGGTTTGGTCTTTGAAATATTCACTCCGGAGATACCTATCGAAACAGTAGATGAGCAATCCAACGTACAAGTCGAAGTGGACGTTTTCACGGACAAGCTTTGGTAACTACATCCGCGTGTACTGATCAACGCTTTTATAAAAGATGATTTCAAACCCTCATTGAATCATCCAGTAGTGCACCAGAGGATAAAAGCGATCGGATCAAAGATTGTACGCATCCTGTATCTATCGATGAGCGTCTTTATGAGGAAGAAATCGCATATTTAGAACTTGATGTTGAGGACGTGGGTTATCTTAAAACGATGTATCAAATCTCATTCTTAGTTTTCTGATAAAATCGCATTGAACCAATCTAGCCGCCGCAAAGGAGAACATGAATATTAATCAGTGGATGCATCGAAAATTATCTCAATCAGACAAATAAACACGAGTTTCTTCTGTAATACGGTAGGGACACAGAAATGTCTTTATCCGATTTTTGTGGTCATTTTTTGTTACTGTGGTCATCAAAGCCATGATGATGTTTGTGGCCGTGAGATTAGTCTCGTTGATAGTAATGAAATTTAGTTGAGTTATGGGATCTGTCACACTAACGTAGGTATGCAAGCAGATGAACGATAAACGCCCTTGACCTGGCTGGTAGGCTGGGTGTTGAGTAAGATGTTAGGTTTCCAAACGACCGATAAACGCCATCGCACTGACGCGCCTATGCAAATGGTTGAACGATACTCACTGCACAATTGTACATATCACTTGCCGAAGGTCCCCGTGACCTGGATCTAACACGCGACACACTGCTACTTCGTAAGTTTATTCAGTTACTGAAATCTTGACTACTAACGGCAAAACCAATGCCGACGAACGCTGGTGAATTTATCGAACGGTTCCAGTAAACACCGGCAACAAGTGAAACGAAAGAACAAACAGACGTTTACATGTAGTGTGACACACATTTCACCAGAAAAGCACGGAAAGGTTGCGTAGTGAACAATGAGAGCTTGGAATATTGAACAGAGTTTATCATACTATTCAGTAACAGCTGTTTCACTCGTTTCCGATTATGTTTCTTGAGAATTAAATAATAATGCACGTACGTGAGACATAGCCGAAATCATCCGCTGTGTCCTAATCTTGTCACATCGTTATAGCAAAACCGTTTCGGACCATGGTGGACCCAACGTACTCGATTNTCGATTCGGTGGTCACTCTTAAATTGCAATTTAATGGGACAATATTTATAATTAAAATTCACTGAGTTAGAACACTTTCACAAAGGAAAGTAGGTTCCCGATCAATAGTCACTTGAAATTGAAAGAGGGCCACATTCCGAATTAACCGTTCTCATGTCGAGCTGAGGGCTCCATAAAAGATTGACGTTTCTCAGATTCACAAAAGCTACATGATACCATACCAGAAATTATACGCTGGAACCTCCCGTTACCGAGATGCACGAAAAAGACCACAGAGGCATTTCTTTTATTGAGAGAAATCAAAGAGAGTAAAAAAAGATGTATAAAGAAATATTATTAGGCTAACGGACATCAACCAATCACCGTTTTCATTCTCCGGGTCAAACAGCTTCTGGTTGAACTGCATGGCCTCTGATTGGTGGATGCTTTTGGCCTGTGGCCCAATGTCCAGAAAATGAAACACCTAAGCGCTTGGTTGGCGTCAACTCGGAGGATTAACTCAACACGGTGCCTTACTTGGAACATGATGCGGTTAGCGATGTCGTTCAGAGTAGGCTGTCTATACTAACTAGCAGTTAAGGGCAGGTGTTTCACCATACAATCACCGATTGTTTAGATCCCAGAGGGCCTTGTTAGTTTAGGAAAACAGTATCAAAAGAATTACTAGCAATCCACTTAAGCAAAAGACCTGGCACTAACGGTCTATCACCATTCATCTTTAAAGTCTGTACCAACCATATCAACTTGATGTTCTCATCCTTATTCGTTTGTCGCTCGTCTCAGAGTGCGATGACTGATACATGTATTTGAAAATAGTCTTACTTGAAATTTTTGTGCAGATTGGCATTAACATTTCGGCTTACACGATTACCGATGCTAACCAGTTCGAATATCGAAGATGGCGCTTCACCACGGATGCCGCGACATGTTTGACTCATCCCATTGTCTGAGCGACTGACACTAGGCACCGTGTAATTCCTGTTTGTTACCTTGATTGTAAAAAAGCATTTCACACCCTAGATGGAAATCTACTTCTCCACTTTCTATATCGTCATAGCACTCTCGTTACTGCCCAACTGACTGTGTAATTCCATCACCAATCGACGTTAAAACACCTGTTTAGACGGCTTTCCAAAGTTCAAGTTGATACGTGATTATTTCTTATTGTTATCACTATTATCGTCGTACAGCAAAACACAGTGAAGTTAAATTTACCTGTCGCTGCCAGGTTCGCAGTATGCAAAACCGAGTGAGGTGGTCAATCGGTAAAGGTCACAACTTGTCGCATCGGACATGTCTGAATCCCAGATCCGCCACTAAACTTTTCTCTACTTTATGTCCCTAGGCAGCGCCTTGATGGCTGCAGCCTTGCCCCCTTCCTGAAAGTTTTACGTTTGTGAGAAAAGATTCAAAGGTTTTGAAAAAACGAGTGTGTAAGGCAGCTAGCGATTAGACCAACTATTAGGAGGGGTCAAGAAAATAAACCTTTTTGATCAACATACTGTTGTCGAGCTATCGAAACATATAGACCCCCGCCTGGAAGGTGCGAGAAACAGACTTTAATTAATCGCCCTGTACATTTCTTCATGTCTCTTCTCTACGTCATATGTTGACCTCCGTGTGATTTCATCCAATCTGTAGCAGCAATATCGATCAAGACGGTAGACAACAACAGCGAATGCACAATGCGGAACCTAGTCAGCGAAGCCTACTCATTTCAATTCTGTGTAATGAACAAGGTTCAACTGAATCACCACCGAGTACGCGGCGGCTAACCTCACAGTTCCTTACACGATCGCTCCATCCAACCCGCGCCAAACTACGTAAACGTCAGCAATCGAAGAAGTCTAGACAACGAATATCTTCTGGGCGCAAAATAAGAACCTTACAACCGCAAGGCAGAACTGACTGCAAACTGGCGCAGTACACGCTACCATTTGGTTTCAACCAAATATCACATCGGCACCAAAGTTGTTTCAGTCCTGAGTATGCTGCCCGTGCCTTGAATATACCAGCGGTTACTTCCTTAACCATGCTACTGTCATTTGTCCTGCAACTACCCAAGTAGGAGAAATAACTCACTATTATTAATTCTTGACTATCAATTATCAGAGCCAGGGTAGCATTACTTTGCACTTTGAAGGTGCAAAGCGATACCAAATGGATCTGCATGACTTGAAAGCCTGCCCGGAGCGCTTGGCACATCCTTCATACACTCGAAAGTCAAACGGTAGTGCCAGCGTACTCCAAGTCGCGCAACTTTTCTCCAGTTGCCTATTCAATACCAAAATTATGGAGACCACTTATCGCGTTCTCCAGTAATTCGTCAACGACGAAAATGACGAAATATTGCGCCCCTGACGAACACCGCTGTGGTTTCGAACGACCTGATCAGCTCGGCGTAGACACGCTACCCGAAGTATCCATGTATACGAATCTCCATAGGTATATATATTTCTGCGGCACTTTTTTGAGGAGCAGTGATGGTGGTACGGGTACAGAACAGAACAGAACGACATGGGGCTTATTCATCACTAACCACTTTTGCTCGATGCAATGAGTAGCGCGGTCCTGATTATACTAAGCAACGAATGAATCAGTATAGATTTGCTCTATATGTTAATTGGAGCTTTATGAAGGGGGTGCTGCTAGGAATTACAACGACTAAAGAGGCGAACGATTAGGGTTCTTCTATTATATTTCCATCACGACGAGACTGCACCTTGACGTGGTATAATGGCTTGCGTGCCTCCATGACCCTGCGAGCTACACAGGATGGCTTCTCACAGCCGTAGATCCAATCATGCCTGAAAGATCAAGGGGTAGAGGCCAGACGAAGATCAGTCTCACAAGGCCAGCTGCTTAGACACCTGGCTTCCTTTTCTATCCACACCCGTCCCTGGAGAGGCCACTCCAGCAAATAAACACGGTGAGAGGCAGTTTACCGGTCAAAACCCCCCCGCTAGATGGACGTAGGAGCAGGGTACCTGGGGCTTCCTCTCGACGGTGGGAGAAG
>UZAN01048093.1:7572-24898 GCA_900618425.1 Echinostoma caproni | reverse complement strand
CTGAAGAGGTTGCGTATCACTTATATGACACGAGGCAAGAGAGGAGTTCCCAAAAGTCATTCCTACACACTTGTCATCATTGATGGGCAGATTTCATTCAACGGACTAGTGTTTAACAGCATCAATAGATACCTGGAGCGTGTGCGTATCAGTGCTACAGATAGTGACATCATGTGCTTACATAGCTACGTTCGCAGGCAATGCGTCGGGTAGATCTTTAATATACATAAAGAAGAGAAGAGGGCCGAGAACAGATCCCTGGGGGACCCTGCTTGTAATAATATTTAGTTCGGACATTATTCTATTGTTTTCATGCATACTGTCTATAATAAAATTGTTCATTTTCTTAATAATAGGCTAGTAGAAGCCGTCGGCGGACGTGACAGTTGGGACAACGGGCGTAACCGCGACGACCGTGATTTGACGGTACTGCTTGGCATGATCGTTTATCATGGTCAAGCGCGATATGGGTATATCTTGCACTGGCGCAAGAAGAAACCTATCGTCTGTATCTGTAGTCACCTAATGAAAGTATAATCGTGTTATATGTTGCTCATTTCGTTGCACATAAGCCCCCAAATCTGCGAATCTTTACGGTCACCAAAAGTTATATCCTGAAGAATACGCCGGTTGGTCTCTTTGTTAGAGCTTCCTGTGCGTTCAAGGATAGCGTCTTATAGCGCCTGGAAAAGTTCATCTTTGGGAGGGTCTAAAACTATGTCCAACACCTCGTCTACTAAGTGTTTTGGCAACGACAAGACGAAATGATGGAACTTTTACTTTGAAGTATCAATGTTCTTAGTTGCATACAGAGATTCTAGGATTGCAAACCACGCTCTCATTTTAGAATTTGGAACATAGCGAAAATTTTCTAAACGAACAGAAAATAGTTCAAAAATTCCAAAAATATGAAACGGACTCATCAAATAGTGATGAGTTCCAAAAAGGAGTGTGACGGTTGAATGCGGGTTCACCCATTTAGGTGGTTGGTTGTTGGTGTTCGTCAGAACCTGTCACCAATATTTACTCAAGATCTTTCTCGATGTCCGTCCCAGGAGGATATGAAACCAAGAATTAGGATTATAGAAACTTTATATTCTGAAACTTCCGAAATGCTGAAAGTAAGTTTGACTATGCCTAGGCTGTTATTTAAGCAATGGCAATGGAAATCTGGAAATAGATCTGATCAGTGCAAAGGAAGTGTGCGATACAGAGCTCATTGTGGGGAATGGTGTCGGCGCGGTCTTTTTGAGCTCATTAAAAGCACGATAATAGTTAAAGCAAAACCAAATCCTGGACATGTATATGTTGCTATATCTAATATATATCATCATGGTAACCCCACATATCAAACCGTTTAATTTCTCCTCCCAATATACCGTGACACTTGCTAGCCAAACTGCTGTGTATACGTTCATATTCACGACTTATTATCAGTACACTGATCGAGTTTTGCAGCTTAATTGGTGAATGTGTTACTTCATGTTCAATGATTCTACAACTATAGACACCAATAACTCTCATTCTATTGCCTCCTAACTTACCATGTTCTGTCTGTTTTCACTTATCCGTAACATACGCTAACCAGGTAGCGGTGGTCACATCAACGTCTCAATCGTATTTCAGTACACTGATACAGCCCAAAAACTATTTCGGTGAAAACTATCTTGAGTACAATCAGCCACTTCCCTTTCATGGTAACCCCATACTTAACACTTCATTATGTGTTAACTCCGTGTCACGTTTTTTCGTAATCCTAATCGAACGTTAGAAGCTTCGAGATCGTGAATAGATCTGCATTCCTACTCATTATTTTCGAGTTGCGCTTTCGTTATTTCAATTTAAGTATACATACGCGTGTGTGTATACATACTTCATTGCATTATCCACTGTGCATATTGTTTTGTGACATGCTCTGTTCTCCACCACACCTGCGTTTGTGACCCTATCCGCTTCCCATTCCGCCCCCACTCACCATCTCCTTTGTGTGTATCACCTAATTGAACCTTCTATATACCTTAATTTCATGTACATTTGATTATTTCGAACATATGATCATGCTTTGTGCATACTTCACGGGCTTCGTGAAATATACATTATTACTATTATTATTCTACAACTCGCGGGTGCGGCCTGCGGCAGATAAATGACCACCTCTTCACCCGTCAAACCGTCTTTCCTGCGGTGCACCTTCACGGCCTAATAACTGCAAAAAGGATGCAGTTTTTCGGACGAAGCGGAATTCAGTTCGACCGTCGGAGAGATTCATAAGAAAGCCCCTCCAGTGGTGAAACACCCTTCCAAGACAGCCCTCGGCCAGCTCCAACGCAACTCTGACGGCCACCGCCATTATTGTCTATTACGATCGTTCACCGATCCCGCCTTGTTCACTACCCCTGCCTAAAAGCGTTGATGGTCGCATATTTAAATGCGTTTCTAGCAGCTATGCTTGCTTCCAAACAAATTACTAGAGTTCACACAGTTTTCTATGGTGCATCATCCCCACGGTATCACTCTAACTGTTCCAGGCCGAAAATCTCCATTCCCGGTTATATCTTGGGTAAAATCAATTTTAACCCACGGTAGAGCATGTAGTGTGATAGCTTATCTCAGCTCTGCTCTCCTTCCTCCCTTTCTTATTCCAGTCGACCTAATAATTTTAATAAACATTTTTTGGGTCAAAATTTAATTTTCAAGGTAAGTCATACTCCTGCTTGGAACCATGTACTGTCTTTCAAAGAGCTGTCCCATCTGAAGCCAACGATTCAGTGACCAATTAAGGTCAATTAACGGCACCCACCAAATCACCCACCTTCTAATTACTGGTGACTTCAATGCCACGAGTCTTGATTGGCTCAAAGCATATTCTTCTGACTGCTCTTTTGATTGTCCTCTTATCTATTTGGTATCAGAAAACTCCTGGACCCAACACGTAGATCAAACTAGGAGGTTCGTCCTAGTCAGCCTCCTCATTGTGAGATCTAATAATAACCAATGAAGACAACCAGATAGACATGGTAAATCACTTTCCACCTCTTGGAATGAATAACCATATTGTCCTGTTTTTTGACTATATTACGGAGTTAAACGGCAAACTGGATTATCCTCAAAGGGTTAAATCCTTCAAGCGTACCAAGTTCAGTTGTTTAAGAGAGTTTCGTAGGGCACAGTTTATCAGTTTTCGCCCGGACGTATTGAACAAATCGTCAGTTCATTTGATGAGTGGTTCGTCCTTCGTATTCTCTCACGCTCTAGCCCCAAACCACGCCGTCGCCGTCCCATCTGCGGTTTGCTAGATTGGCAGTCTCAAATGTTTGCAAGGTAATTGCGAACAGGACTAGAGGCTGATGATCTAGCTTTTAAAAGGCTCAGGAACATCTGCCGCTCAAACAGTTGAGATTACCAACTGCGCACTCAAAGAGCTATACTTGAACGGACTCAAAAGAACAAAACTTTCCTCTATAAGTATATCCGTTTACTGCGTGGCACATCTCGCCCCTCTCTTGCCCTCAAGTTACCAGAAGGGACAGTGCATTACCTGCAAACGTAACTATGTACGCAGATGATATCACTATCTGGGACACAGACACCCGCACGCTACAGGCATCTATTGATGCTGTTAAGAACTGGTCCGTTGAATGGTATCCACCCATCAATGATGACAAGTGTGCATGCATGACTTTTGTGAACTCCCCTCCTGTCCCGTTTCATATAAGTGGTACGCAAACACTTCAGTATACCAACTTGCACAAGATCCTAGGTTTCTGGTTAAGTAGTATTTTTTTCGTTTTCACTTCATATCCAGTTGGCCAGCAAATCTGTCTTCCGTGTTCTCCATTTTATTCGAATTTCTTTCCCTAATACGACCAGGAAGGATTCTTCAATTATTTAATAATAATAATATTAATAATAATGTATATTTCACGAATTCCGTGAAGCATGCACAAGGCATGATTATATGTTACAAATAATCTTATGTACAACGACAGTACAGGTATATAGATAGACTACTTGGAAGACGCACATACTGGAGATGGTAGGGGAGCAGAACGAAAGCGCTGTGTAAACGGAACGCAAAGCGGACGAGGTCACAAACGTTGGTGTGGAGGATGGAATAATGTGCTGTATAAGTATATCAATTGAAGTAACTGTTAACCCGTTATCGTGGGGATTCGGAGTGCGACTCAAAAGGGACAAGATACGCAGAGACAGAATGTAGGATAATAGACGGGTAAAATGGAGTCACAACGATAAGGATAATTAGGAAGGAGTACAGCGAATTCATACGTTTGCCGGAATGCGGACGCATGCTACACCTATAATCGTCCTCTTCTAGAATATGGTAGTCGAGTTGTTTATTCCGGCCTGATCTGTAATCGTGATGCTCTAGATCCAGTTCAAAGTGCGGAAACAAAATCGGTGGCTGGAATAAAACATCTTTCCTATCCGGACCGTTTGTATCATCTGGAATTCAGGCGAATTAGGGGTGACGTATTTCTTCTAACTCACTTGTTCTCCTCAGACATAGCAGAAAAGCTCTTCACATTAGCCCTCGCTTGTGGAACACGGGTTAATAGCAAACATTCATACAAACCTCAACTCCGCACCATCCTGCAAACATCATTCGTGATTTTCAGGGTAATTTCCCACCGGGACGCATTGCCAGAGGAGAAAGTCACTTATCAAATTGAAGTCTTGGAGCCTTTAAGTAATTCACGAATTTGAACCCAAGCCCAATGATCCCAGATCTTGGAAAAATGTCAAGTTTCGATTGATCATAAAAATTTCCAAGTTGCTATATCTAATGAAGAAACTTACCCTGGAAGATCGCTATCGCCAATTAATGACGATACATGCTAAATCTCAACGGTACACTAGGTTGTGCCCGGAAGAAGTTAAGGGTCGTTATGTCAGAAGAAAATAATAACAGTAGCTTAGCCTGTGACGGTTTTCAACAGCTTTTGTACACACTACTTTTCTTATTCCATTGTCTTCCTTTTCTTATCTCTTCTTACTCTTTCATGAACTCAACGGTTAACAGTTTTTTAACCGGCCTCCTCAGTACCCGCTCAATATCTTTGTCGTCTTGCCCCGTGATTTGCTATACTGTTTGTAATTCTGTAACTGGGACCTACGACAGTTTGGTAAATTGGAAAATGTGTATTGATGTATGCGTATAATAGAAATGAAATTTCAACTGTCGTTCAACTGTTCTCCTACGTGCTGGAAATTTGATCAGTCGAAGTCGAGACATTGCGATTCGTATTCAACCTTGTTCGAATCGCTGTTACAGTTTAAAACCTTGGTCAAATTACATTTGGTGAGCTCTTTCACATTCTTCTTCTTTGTTTTCAATATGTTTTCCTAAATTGAATTTAATGTCGTGTCAACCTTGTCTATCAACCTCAGCCAGACTTTTCTCCTCAGGAGAGAAAAAAGGTGAAGAAATCAACATCGTTAAGGGCTCGATTGCAGCGCCCTCCTTAGAAGGATCCCACCGCAGCACGAGGTCTGCAATGAGAGAGGCAGATGTAGAACTACGGTTATTGAGGGACAAGAAGAGATTAGTATGTGAGGTAAAGGAAGCCTCCTTCCGAAAACAGATGTGCGAGGCCGAAGCTAAGCTGGCTCTTGCAGAGGTTGAGCGCAACAGCGATGCAGATGACGCAACATCCCGGTGTTCCAAGACAAGGTATAAGGAAAGAGTAGAAATCTATCTAAGAGAGTGTGCCCCAAGTGAAGTTTAGTAGAGGCGTAAGAGAACTACCCATACCTGGGCATGACAGCCTTCATGGCTTAAATCTCAGGCGGCTGGAACGCATTTCTTTTGATGGTAACGCTACAGAATATTGGCGATTCAAACGGCAGATCGACAGCTTCTTCGCTGGACTCTCTTGTGGAGAAGGTTTATGCGAGATCCAAATTTATTTAACAAATGCAATAGTTTATTAAACGATCACTTTTGAAAGGGCCATTTCGACCTTGTACCTGACTGGAAGTCGCGTACAGACCCAGGTGTTACCTACCACATCATCCGGTGCCAAACGTGAAGAAACCTGAAAAGTCTTTGATTGTGCATCCACATGTAAAGGAAGTTGTCTTAATCAGCACTTATTTTCAGGACCAAATACCGTAGCTAACTTAGTTGGAGTACTGTTGCGCTTTCGCTCAGGCAAAGTAACTGTAGCAGCAGACGTACAAGAGATGTTTTTGCAGGTTAGAGTGCCTGAACATGACTCGGGGGCATTAAGTTTCCTATGGTGGCCTGATGCAGATCTCAATCAACAACCAAAGAAATGTAGAATTTTAGTTCACCCATTTGGTGTCACTTCGTTGCCATTTTATGCAAACTACGCCTTACGCCGCACGGTCAACTCATTCAAAGACAGGCAATGTGCGATTGGACAATATTTTAAGGTCGACGAATGTTTAGCACCGTTTGAAGATGTTGAGCAAGCAATGTTTTTCGCAGACCAATTAAGAGTGACTCTTAATAAGGGAGGTTTACGGCTGTGCAAGTGGTTGAGCAACTGCAGTGACGCCATAAGCAATATTCCAGAGAGCAAAAGGGCAGTTAGTTGTGCTCAGCTAAATATGAATCTAGATTTCCATGAGCGTACTTTAGGCATGAATGGTTGACGATACATTCATCTTCCCGTTTGAAGCAATCCGGAAACCCTTCACTAAATGCGGACTTCTGTCGTGTCGTATGTTGCTACAATAAATGACCCTCTGGGTCTCGTAACTACAATGCTGACGGGCAGAGTGTTATTACAAGCACTTCATCGCAAAGCCCTTGAATGGGATGAACTAGTAGATGAGAATGACCGGCGCACTTGGGAATCTTGGGTTAGTGAGGTTTACAAATTGAAGGAACTAAAGGTGCCGAAATGTATGGGGAGTAAAAACCAAAAAGCCCGTGAGTCAGCCCAACTGCGCATATTCAGTGACGCGTCTGAATCGGCTTAGGGGACCGCAGCCTACTTGAGGGACAACAGAAATGGCAATATTATATGTAACCTGGTTATGGCTAAATTCCGCGTGGCTCCACTTGAGGCAGTTATCATAACTGACTAGAGCTGGCGGCTGCCGTTATAGCGATTAAGTCATGTGATACCATAAGCCGAGATTTGGATATTTCAAAAAGGTCAATATTCTCCTGGACTGATTTAACTGTTGTGCTTTATTACATAAATAACAGATCAGCTAGTTTTAGCACATTTATAGCTAACCGATTGGCTATAATACATGAAAGCTCAACATCTCAGCAATGATATCACGTAAGGGGAACAATTGATCCTGCAAACCACGGCACTCGCGCTCTGAAGGCGGACGACCTGGAACGGGAACGTTGAGTGCGAGGGCCGCCATTCTTGACAAGTTTAGAAGAGATTTCTCCTTTGAAATTGGTCTCCACTGAAGAAATCGAAGGGCCGATTGAGCTTAAGCGCACAGTGACTATCAATCAAACAACCGTCACGATAAGCGTCAATTTACTTTCTTATCATTCGCAGTGATATAAGCAGTTGCGAGCAACAGCTTGCTTGAGGCGCTTTACGCAATATATCAGCCTAGTATTTGGAAAGATTGGTGCCTTGTCACTGCGGGTGGATAGACTTTTGACAGAGGATATTGAGCTTGTATGCGACAATGTTGTGCGTCTATTTTAAGCAGAATCATTCTCAGACGATCAGGCTTCGCTAATGGACCCTAGGGGACACGTGCACAAGGATAGCCCCCTAAATAAATTGTGTCCAATTTTGGTTAATGGAATGCTTCGAGTTGGTGGTAGACTGCAATACGCGCACTTACCACATGACGCAAGACACCCAGCTATCCTGCCCCCAAGACACCATGTAACCGAACTTATCAGGCGTCACTTCCATGAGAAGGAATATCATTTAGGGTCTGAGCACGTGTTATCTGAAATTAGGAGGCGGTTCTGGATAATCGAAGCTGGTGCAGGAGTAAAGAGAGTTCTGAGCAAATGCATTCACTGTCGTAGGCAACTGGGTTAGCCAGGGTGTCAGCTAATGGCTCCAGTGCCTATAAATAGAGTAGCTAAATGCCTCCATTCCATTCGGTTGGTCTAGACTATTTCGGACCACTTTATGTTAAGCTGGGACGGTCTGTGGAGAAAAGATACGGATGTATCTTCACCTACATGACCATGAGAGCAGTACATCTAGAGGAAGCGCACTTATACTCAACGAAATCATTCATCATGGCTCTGGATCGGTTCATAGCTAGCAGGGACAAATCAGAACACATATTCAGTGATAATGGATCGAATTTTGTCGGAGAGACTAATGAACGGGCTTGTTTGCGATCTTGGTTTCAGGATAAAATACCTAATCACCTCCTAAAGAACGCTGTGCAGTGGCACTTCAACCCTCCTAGCGCCCGTCATTGATGGGGAGTTTGGGAGGGAATAATTAAGATAATAAAAAAAACTGAAGGCACTACTTAGTGCAAAACAGGTGACGGACGAATTTTTACTCACGGTCCTGGTAGAGGCTGAATGGATGATGAATAATAGACCACTCGTTCCTCAGCAATTTGATCCGCAAGCTTGCAAAGCACTCACGCCACAGATGTTGCTCATTAGAGGGCGGTGAGATGCGAGTTCTGAGGTGAAAACCACAGTAGACCGTTATAACCGTAGATGGCGTGAAGTGCAGTATATCGCAAATTGCTTCTGGAAGAGCTGGAAATAATTGCTATTACTCCAAATCAGATCCAGGTGATGTATAATACAGAGGGACTTTCAACCGGGAGAGTTGGTGACAGTGGTAAAAGAGAACAAACCCAGGAGTCAGTGGCCTTTGGGCCTTATACAACAAAGCAGAAAGATCAAGGATGGAATTGTGAGCGAAATGGAGATAAAAACCATTAAAGCATTGCTCAGAAGAGGTGGCAGAAACATCTGCCTTTTAGAATGGGTCGTGTGCAATGCTCCTGGTGATGAGCATGTAATTAGTTGCCTCCAGGAAATGATACGTTCTATTGGCCTATTGTATTTTACGGCCTTCCCTTTGTTTCGCTCATTGAGACGAACGATTTAATTCCTTATCACTGGCGTTCATCATGGAACCTTTGATATCTAATTTTATACCCTTCATCTTCCTCACAAATAGGCCCCTCTCGTTTATGTCTATCTCTCTAAAATTTTGATACTTCATAAAGAACACTTTCTGTAATGTCACTCAAATGACAATCCAAAAACAAACATGCATCATCTTGAATGTTTGGCTATTTAAGATGACTGAAACATTTTGAGCACAACCGTGATGCTTTGACACTTAAACAAGAAATACCGAATGCACGAACGCAATCAGCAGTGGTTAATTTGAAAATGAATAACTCGGATTGGAATGGGCCACAATTGAATATATCGGCTAATGGACATCTGGGTCCATTGGCAACCAAATCGATTCGGAGCACTTGGGATCCATTTTCGGCTAATGAACATTAATAATAATAATAACGTTATATTTCGCGAAGCCCGAGAAGCATGCTAGTGAGCATGATCAAAATGTACACCAATGTGAAAAATGAACGGTGGAGACAAAAATGAATAGTACGAGTGTAGGAAAGTAATTTTCAAATAGGTACGTAAAATATCGTAAATGCACCTTGCGTTGAAAACGAAACACAAAGCGGACAAGGTCATAAAATGGAATGTTGAGGGTAATCTGTTAGGTAATGCACACCATTGAGAACGTTTGCCTTATGAAATGCAATGGCAAGACAGGCTATTGTGAGTTGGAAGATCCGCTCGGGAGAAAATGCGCGTAAAAGAGTTCCAAGGACAGAGACAGAATAGCGAAGAAAAAAGATTCATAATTTCAGAAGCTACAATCGAGCTGGAGGAGATTACAGTAATTCAAGAACAGATGGCTTATAAATAAACTGTTTCATATGTCGATACAGTTGGAAGAACTTCTGTGATCACGGAATAATGGGCTTCGGGGCTTCACCGTTAACGGACTGATTGGTTTCTATTTATATTACTGAGGCATTGGTCGCTTGGATGTGGGACTGACTACACGCTAGACACCAAACCTTAAAACACCTTGTAGATTAGGCAGGGGTTGGGATCCTCAACTTGGTCCGGAGTGCGGACGCATGTGGTCAAAAAACGGTGGATACAACCGCGCCCAACAACCATTGCCGGAGCCAAATTATCCATTGTGGATGTAGACCCCAAGCCATTGGCAGGCCAAAGCCAACCCAATCTGAAAGAAAAAGGCGCAACTGGGCAGTCTGGGTTAATACCCAGCTAAGAAGAGAGGAGGGGAAAAGCATGTTACGAAAGCATATGCGGAGAGCGTGAGTGCCCCAAAGTATATATATTAAAAATTAAAAGGAAAGTGCGCACAAAATAAAACGCAGGTCGAAAAGATAAAGAGATCAAGCGAACCAGAGGGCTCAACACTACAGGATTTAATTACAATGTGACGAAATAAATCCAAGAAGTGTACTATGAATGACGAGAGGATAAGTCAGGATGCCATTTGTGACTTTACTTTTATCAAGTATTCACCGAGTGGGGTTGGTTCCACTTCTCGAGGTTTGAGACTCGGGAAGTGTACTGTGTGTGAGTAGACAATGTGATGCAATGTGAGCACAACTGCTGCATCAGAATGTGTCACAGGTAGAGAAGCTTAGATGTGACCTGCGGACGAGAAATTTAGCCAGGTAAGGTGTTTGGGTGCTAAAGTCTAATAAGAAAATCACCGTAAGATTTTCGTTCCACTTCATGAGCTTTTAAAACTCAAGAATTGTACTATGTATGACGAGATGTTAAGTCAGAATGCCATTTGTAAAAGATCATCAAATGGATATATGGGATTGGGGTACAGGTTTAGTTGTGGATAGGTGACATTACTTTTTCATCAAGTATTCACCGAGTGTTGTTGGTTCCAATACTCGAGATTTGAGGTTCAGGAAGTGTACTGTGTGTAAGGGCAGTCGAATAGGCTGTTTAAGGATGTGAGAATTCAATAGTCTAGCCCGTTTTCAAACACTATGCATGTGATATTTTGGTTGTGAAGTCCGATGATTTTGGTTACATTCAGAAATTTGCGAATGTGATTCCTGAATCTGTTGCTAGATGTTATCTCGACTGGAAGTTTATTCCATAGGCGGGAATAGATTCCTAGGAAAAAGTTTGGTAGTTCTGTCTTTTTTTTAGGAAGAACGTTGATGTAGTTCCGAATAGGATATGGCGGAATAATTTCAAAACGAATTCCCCGTATGGAATGGGCTTTCCTATACACAAAAGTGTGCAGTAGACAAATATTAAGCTAAGCACGACGTGACCATAGCGGTTCGAGCTTCAAAATGAGATATCTTTCCATGTAGCCTAACTCAGTGGACCAGCCAAGGATTCGTTTGGTAAATCTTCGCTGGACATTCTCGATGGCTACTCTATCAAGCTTTCTCATGCTGGAGTATGCCATGGAGAAAACCCCTAACAAGGGCCGGGTATGGGATTTGTATAGGGTGAGTATGCTCTCGCGTAGGCTAAAACTCCTAAAGAATAGGTTTATTGTTCGTTTGGCATTGGCTAATTGCAGAGCGTAATGCTCCGAGAAGTTAAGGGTACAGGAGTAATTTAGTCCAAGTTCACGAACAGAAGATGAATGAGTAATAGGAGTTCCATTAATGGCCAAGGAACCTCGAGGCACTTGGCATACATAGGTTAATAGATTTAACTTATTTGCAGAGAAAGTTATTTGCCACGTGTAACACCAACGATCGAGCGCCAGAAGATCTGATCGGATGCCGTCCAGGGCCTCTATTAACTTATTAGGTGGGAAGGGGTAGACAACTTTAATGTCATCTGCAAAGAGCAAAGGAGGGCCCAGAATGAATGGCTTTGGAAATATCATTTATATACATAAGGAATAATAAGGGGCTTAGTACGCTACCTTGTATTACGTCACTGGTAACGGGTGGGTTGGGAGGAAAACTTATAATAATAATAATAATAATAATAATAATGAATATTTCACGAAACCCGTGAAGCATGCACAAGGCATGATCAATATAATATAATCATATGTACAACGACAGAACAGGTAAATGGAACCACCTGGGACCGATCTGATAATTAAGAAGACAGCCATGAGAGGAGCGGGTCACCTATCCCGTAAGATCAGGCTTTGGCAATGAGCCGTAGGTGGGAGGCTCTGTCAAAGGCTTTGGACATATCAAGATATATTACTATTTAAGCTTTTCCAGTGTCCATGGTTTTAGTCAGAAGGTTTAAGAAATCGAGTTGGCATGTCTGACGAGAGCGACATTTAAGGAATCCATGTTGGCTCTTTCTAAGTAAGTCTGCAGTAAGGAGATAGACAGAGAGCTGCTATTTAATAATCTTTTCCATTATTCCGGAGATAATGGGTAAGTGATTGATGGGGCGGTTGTTGCCAGGATCCTGAGTGGACCCGTTTTCGTGTAGAGGGATAATAGTAGATTGTTTCCAATGAGATGGTATAATGCCACCAGTCAAGGACAGGTTAAATAGTTTTAAGAGCAGGACGGGCATATCAGGTCCCCCCAAAACGTAAACTACTTGGGGGTAGTCCATCGGGTCCTGGTTAGGATGAAGGCTTAGATGCATTGAGAATGCAAGCTATATCTTGGATGGTAAAGCGGATGACATTTAGAGATTCAGTGGTGGACGAAGGGATGCTTGTGGTTGTGAGAACTGAGTCGTGGGTGAACGAGGAGGTAAAGGCGGAATTTAAGGCTTCACAGATTTTCTGTGGGGAGGTGAGGGCAACGTTTCCAGGAAGGTTCAGGTGAGAAATAGAGTGAACGTTGACTGTATTTCTCGTCTCATTCAGTATGGATATTTTCCAGGTTGGGTTTCTATGCAAAGATTTAGTTTTTAGTTGTACTGTGGGAGACAGAGAATGCAACTGCATGAGAAGAGAAAAGTCATCGGTAGTTTGGTAGAGCCTGTTTATTTTCTGGAATTTTTGACGTAGTTTATCCAATTGGGAGGGAGGGCGACGGGTGGGTACGGTATAAATGGTTAATGAGTTGAGACAGCTGGAGACGTTCTGATAAATTAAATCAGCAGCAGATTGTGGGTTGGTGGAGAGAAAGCAGTCAGTCCAGTCTTGGGAGCGAATCAAGTCAGGTAATGAAGACCAGTCGGTAATAAACGGAGGGGCATTTTCTGAAGCAGCGGCAAGGTTTTTGGACGGCCTTAGTAAAAAGGCACATTGCACCATTTTGTGGTCGCTGCCTGAGAAGTGGTTCAGAACAGATGTCTGAGAAACCGTTAGGCATTTTGTTAAACCTAAGTCCAGAACATGGTTTCCTCTGGTGGGGGATTTCACATGCTGCGTCCAGCCACCAGCATTTAAACTCGACAGGAAAGGGAGGAATTTGTGATTTGCTGTCAAGGAGGACTAATATATACCAGGGGCGTTAAAATCACTTGCTATAAGTTTAGGTTCAAGTGAGAAGTCTAAAAAATGGTTAAACGATTCGAATATATGTGAAAAGCAGGAGGAGTTTGAAGGGGGACGATACAAACAACCAATCAATAACGTTAGGTTGTGGTATTTGATGGTAAGCTAAAGGGATTCCTGGACTTTATCAAGGGTGGGATCGTTTAGTGGAGTCGCTTTTAGTGGATCTTTGACATATACTAGGCATCCACCACCGCGGTGATTACAGTGGTTTTTACTAAAGAGTTGGTATCCAATCAAGGAGATAAGGTCTATAGAAGAATCGTCATGCAGCCACGTTTCAGTAAGCTTAATGATGTCGAAAGAGCCGGAGTACGCTATACTTTTTAAGGGTTCAAATTTGTTTACAATGGAGCGAGAGTTAATTAACAGGACAGAAAAACTACAGGCTTCGATTGAGGTGGTAAGTATTATTGGTGGGTTGGTACGCTGTTTATTATGTAAACGACGTCAATATGAAGCCGGGGAGAAAGTAAAAGAACCGGCGTGAGCAGTGTGTACAAATGGATAGCTGTTGTTGTAGCAGTTGGTGCGCGTATCACTGGAAGGGGGTAAGGGAGCTGAAATGTAAGAGTAAGGGTTAGGTTGGGGGGAAAGGGCGGAATATAGCCAGAAAAAGGTTACGCCCGAAGTAGGGGAGGGTATTGGGGAATTGTGGGTGGGAGGGAGGTCTTAAGTTAAGTGGTTGGAGTTGAGGTTGAACCGAGTTATAGGGGGCGGTAACGTTCTGGTTTAGGGGAAGGAGAGAAGAGCCCAACAGAACGGGCAGCAATTTCAGGGCTAGAGCGTGAGATGTTTGGTCGCTGGGGTGGAGGGGGCTTAGGGGAGGGTGAGGAGAGAGCATCAAGATCGACACTTGGGGACAAGGGATTTCGGGAGGAGAGTACAGGTGGGCTTATTCTGGGAGAGTTAGCATTGAGCAAAGTGGAGGCCTTCTGCACCTCAAACCTTCTCGTGGTAGGATTCCTAGTAGCTCTTCGGAGTGGGATCTGATCGGGAAAAATTTTTATGGTTTTAAAGATGGTATTTTTGTCAATGGTGTATCGTTTAGATATAAATTCCTTGGCTAATAATTCGTTGGGGATTTGGAAAAGAAGAGGAGGGAGAGGGAAGGAGTTCCGCTGGGATTTTTTACCAAGTCGAATGCAGTTGCAAGGGTAGTTGTCCATGTTTTAAGCTTTTAAGATGATATTCTTTATTTGAGCTCGGGGAATTCTATCTGGGACACTAAAGACAACTGCACTTTTTGAGTTTGAGATGCGCTTAAAGATTTCAGAAACGACAGAATCAAGCAACATCCCTGAGTGGATAAGGTTACCCAAAGGTTGAGTCGGAGCATTCAACCTACTTGGGTGGATTTTACTCAAATTGACGTATGCTCCTTCGGTCTCTGATACTATAATCAGGCCTGATGATCTAAGCATTTACTCTACATGAGACGGGCATTTGGGCAATGATGTAAAAGCAACTATCCCATCAGCGTCTACAAAACAAATGACACCACGCGGTACTCAAAATCAATTATTTAAATGTTAGCTGGAGAGATCCCATTTGAAATCTATGCAGAAAACGACAAAGATCGCTGCGCGTTTGGCGGACAGTGTGACGGTTTTTCAACAGCTTTTGTACACACTACTTTTCTTATTCCATTGTCTTCCCTTTCTTATCTCTTCTTACTCTTTCATGAACTCAACGGTTAACAGTTTTTTAACCGGCCTCCTCAGTACCCGCTCAATATCTTTGTCGTCTTGCCCCGTGATTTGCTATACTGTTTGTAATTCTGTAACTGGGACCTACGACAGTTTGGTAAATTGGAAAATGTGTATTGATGTATGCGTATAATAGAAATGAAATTTCAACTGTCGTTCAACTGTTCTCCTACGTGCTGGAAATTTGATCAATCGAAGTCGAGACATTGCGATTCGTATTCAACCTTGTTCGGATTGCCGTAAGGTCACCCCGTTTCGGGAAAAGACTAAGCCGACGACTGATTACGGTGTCATCCTTTGGCACGCAAACTAGGAGCCGCCTTTTTCACGTTAGGAACTCCATTAGTGGTGTGTATTTCCTAGTGAACACAGAAGCGGAAGTGAGCGTCATTCCTCCACTCAGGCTCGGCTTCCATCTCAAGCGCTCAACTTGACTGTGGCTTATGGTTCCACAATAAGTTCATTTTGTACCAGGAACCTTAATGTAGCTTTTAACTTATCCAAAGCAGTTGAGTGGTCACTCTTGGTTGCTGAATTTCCTTTTCCTATTATTGGAAAGGATTTCCTAGCTCACTAGGGTCTCAGTGTCGACACAGGCAAACGCCTCCTCGTCGACAGCAACAACTTGGTCAAAGGTTTAGCAACTGACGCTGTGGTAATAAGCCCCGTCTTAAACAACAGTGTACATTTTCGGTTGTAACGTTTGTTAGAAGGTTATTCTCAACCAATTTCTACAATTTCGCCCCCAGTCATTATACAAATTATCCATAAGATCGTCACTCGCGGCCCATCCGTACATTGCCACGCACTTCGTTTAGCGCCGGACAAGTTGGCTTTAGCCAAACGAGAGTTCGACGTAGTGCTTGAAGCGGGTATACTACGTACTTCGCAAAGCCAGTGCTCCTCGTTACTCCACATAGTGCCTAAGAAGGCTGAAAGAGAATGACGTCGATGTAGGGATTACCGTGGACTCAATAGTTCCATCATCTTGGATGGCTATCCGATTCCACACATCCACAACTTAACAGCGAGTCTTAAGGGTACGTCGATCTTTATTAGGTTTGATTTGTTTAAGGCTTATAACCAAATACTTGTCGACCCGGTGGATGTGCTTAAGACCGCTGTCATCACTCCGTTTGGTCTTTTCGAATTCCTTCGTATGCCTTTCAGACTACGCAATGCTGCGCAGATGTTTCAACGTTTCATCGACGAGATCCTTCGCGGATTATATTTCATTTTTCCGTATTTAGACGACATACTTGTCGCAAGCCAGGACGCCGCCGAAAACAAAGTACACTTACGCACACTTTGTCAACGTCTACAGCAACATGGTGTTACCGCTAATGCCGCTAAGTGCGAATTATGTCGTGAATCCTTCGTTTTCGTAAGTCACTATATTGATCGTCAAGAATTCCGTCCGATCGAGAGCAAAAGCGCAGCAATTCGCGATTTTCCTCCACCTAAGACATCGACGGAACACCGTCTTTTCCTAGTAATGATAAACTACTGTCATGGGTTCATTCTACGGTGCGTTCAGGTAGCTCGTCCACTTACGGACTTTCTGAGGGGAAAACCCAAGTTTATCGAATTCAATGCATCAGCACAACAGGCGTTCGATGCCAGTAAATTAGCAGTCTCCAATGCTGTTTTATCGGCACATCAGAACCCTGGTGCGAAGCTTTTTCATCAGTAGACGTGTTAGATATCGCGGCCGGTGCAGTCCTCCAACAGTGGGAAGACATTGCTTGGCAATCTTTAAATTTCTACTCACAACGTGTTTTGGACGCAGCCACTAGGTACAGTACCTTCGGCCACGAACCATTCACTGCATATCTGGCTGTTCGTCATTTTTGACATCATTAGAAGGTCGTGATTTCGTCATCTTTACGGACCATAAGCTACTCATATATGCTTGCAAGTCCTCTGGTGGCAGATATTCTCCTCGAAAGATACACCACATGAACGACGTCTCGCAATTCAATTCCGACATTCGACACGTTTCGGATAATGTTGTTGCCGATGGTCTCTCACGTAAAGCGTTAGTTAATGATAACATGATCAATTCGACACGTATGGTACAATTGCAATATTCCGACCCGGACTTACAAAACGCATTGAAGTTCT
>UZAN01048091.1:0-11197 GCA_900618425.1 Echinostoma caproni | reverse complement strand
GCCGATCAGCGAAGCATGAATTGGGTGGTATCCGTTAGCTTATTAGTTTGGCCACCTTTTGCAATGATACATGGTTGCTATACCCTTCCATTTGATTGATTCCAAGTTCAAGGTCCGAATGAGTTGGTAGATGAGCATACCTGACGAACGACAACGAAAGTGAAATTTGAGTCTAGTGTTTCTCTGGTGTATAGTTGACTGGATAGTCTGAAGATGAAATTTGAACGACGAATTCAATAAGTGTTTTTTCAAACAGAACTACCTGATCAGCGAATATTTGGGAGAAGCTGATTTATTGAATCTGTCCAATGATTGCTATTTTTTCTGTGGAAATGATTGCTGATTGTTTGAAAACTGCGATTTTCTGTTCTTCACCTTCTCCTTTGTTTTCTTTACACAATCCGATCGCGGCCTCAAACCAATTCATCATGTAATTGAACAAAGTTTTGCNTTTTGCTACTGTGTTGTAGTCTCGTTCAAACAGGGGACCACAATTGATTCATTCCACGGTTGTGTGTGCTGAATAACTGTTTTCCTTTGTACAAACCTCACTTGATCTCCAGTCCCTGTTTCGTGATTTTCTGTTGCACAATTCACGGTCTCATTCCTGAGTATAAACTGGGCATTTATTCAATGTCTCGTATTAAAACTAAATGACTGTCCTCATACTTATATTAATCGTAAAAAGAGGGAGTGCAGTAATTAACAATACTTTTTACTTCTGGCTGTTTGGATGCACATCGTCAATTTATCCATATTCAATGACCAACAATGCTGTGAAACTGAGTTTGGCTTTGGCACGATGCGAACACCATCTGCCCGCGATTGGTTGTCCTCTTACACCGTCCGATCATTGTCTCCTTAATTTATCCACCTCATAGGGCTGTTTCCAGCTCTACACAATGCTGTCCGTACCATCTGCTTTGCAACAAAGTCTTAGTTAAAATTACCAATTCCCTGTCATAGCTTATCTATTTTGTAAATCATTTGATCTAACCTTGTGATCGTAATCATTTTCGTCCCTGTTCGTCGATAGTTAAGACTTCTGTTGGTTTGCTTATTCAATTGCCAAAGACCTGTCGCAACACGTGTCCCCATTGGTTTCATCTCATTTCATCCATGATACGCAGATTTTCTCGGGCTTTCCCGTCACCCTTTGTCCTTTTCGACCGGTTCAAGTTGCGTCTGTTGTCCTGTGTCACGTGTTTGTATTCGTGTGTGTACTTTATAGTCGTCCTTCAATGCAGTGGGGAATCATGCATAGACCTGCGCGCTTCGTACAGTTTCGCGACACACGCACCGATCTCACCCCATATATTTCAATGTAAATTCAAACAAAATACCTAGTTAACTCTATCCTAACTCACACAAATCGTTGTAATCACGTGGCTGTGTACTTGCCCCCCTAAACGATGTTGATCCTTCGGGAAACAGCATTGTTGGCTATCTGTATATGCTGTGAGATCTTACGCGTGTACCGTTTTTACGCTCGTTCCAAACGGTTCAACTACAGCACGCTGTCGTGATTCCCGTTCAAGTCTGTGCCCCTCCCTCTCCATGGTGGTAAGCTCTTGTTCACGCACAATCCGGATATAACGGCATCCAAACACGAGATTGAAATATCGAGTCTTTCGCTTAGTTTTATTTTTTAGACGAGACGCAACATAAAGTTACTCCTTGATTGAACTCATTTAATCCAGATACCTTATTAGTATTTTCGTTCTTAAGTTCGTCGAATTTCCCAGATTGCTCCATTTGAAAAATCAAAATTTCGTTTTTGCAGATTCCCTTGTGAGTATTGGTAATAACAGAGAGGGATTTGACTGATCCTTGCATGTCCCGAACACTTAGTTTATGTTGGTGCTAAACACTGAATTTTCTTCGAATTTAATATCGCTGTTTCTCACGCTGATCTGTTTCATATCCCGGTTTCTTGTTCCTCTCGCCCTCTTCTGCGCGCTCCTTGTGTTGCGCCCTTCAGACTCGTTTCTGACAACACGCAGTTACACAGACAATGAATCTACCCGGATGATCAAAACACAATTTATGGCCCTCTGGGACGGTTTGCTCACTGATGAGTGCTCTCGAATTTTGGTTGTTGGTGCAACGAATCGCCCGGATGATTTGGATCAGGCCATTCTTCGTCGTCTCCCTTACAAGGTAGTTTTGCTCCCCTTTCATTCACCGAGTACTCGTTTACTGTCAGTCTCTCACTTCTGATAGAAAAGCTGATTATGTCACTTCTCCGTCTCTCATCTCCAGGCAGTGATTCCATTTACTTTTTTCTTTTTCATTCTGATTTCGTCTTATTGAATATACAATGATACAGCTTTCAGGAAGGGGAAGCGGCCAATCAGAGAGCTGTCATGCAACATACAAATGGGTTAAGTCAGGCGGTGGTGGTGGGATTCAAACACACGTCCTCCGGGGTGATCATTTGATGACGCTACCACCGGGCCACCACCGCCTTGTATATGTTCACTCTTTTGCAATGCTAAACTAAAATTACCAATGTCTCGTGGGTTGACCGCCCACGAGTTGAAACTCGATTATAGATCGGTATATATTGCTATCCCTCCTAAATTTCGGTTCTTCGTATCGTACGTTGCGCTCATATCTGAGTGTCATATGTAAGCTGGAGTGATTATTCATTTGCTCGATCAAAATTGACCTCACAAATGCACACCATTCACTTTTCCTTTTCTTATCAATTGTATTGAGCACCCGGTGTATTCCTTGAGATGTATCATCCAGTATTAAATTTACTGAATTAGGCGATTCAATGCCAGTCAGTTAGGATATGTAGTATTTTCTAGTCTATGGTTAAGTTTTCTCCATCCCTCCAGATTTGAACCATTTCGCACCGGCTTATAAAACTGCCACATTGTAACACTGTCATTTTGGCCAAATGCATCTCATCTATTTTCGCTCCACAGTTCGTCGCAGGTACAGACCTGTCAGACGGAATAATTTTCTCATAGTTTCAATGCTTATGGTCAATGTTTCGAAACAGAATAATTCATGGTGTCAGCTTGATTAGTGAGTGATGTATCATGCGAGCTTATTGGTTGTTGTTGGTTGTCTCGAGCCCCATGGATTTTCACATTCCAGTGAGCATCTGTCCTTTATACACCACCCAACCCCTCGCTTTCCTCCAGGGATTATGCTCAATTCCCTACAACCAACTGAAAGCATTACACAATTGGTGCCCTTCATTGTGTCCATTGTCCGAAATGGGGTCTATCAATCCGGGCTCAGCATCAAATGCTCCCCTCCCCCCGCCCCCACTAGGCCGTCAGTTACAAACAGAGAGAGAGGGAGAGGAATTGGGTTAGATTATCTATCTGTCTCTTCCAGTCGAAGTAGTTTTCGGGTTTGTGTTGAGTACTGAACTTTACCATTGATTGACATTTTTTGTGGTACCCTCGAAGCGAATTCGGTGCGCGTATATTTTTCGCCAATTCGATTCACTTACGATGCAGCTAGATCTGTCTTCGTTCTGTTCTGTTATTTTTTGGCCGAAATACTACACCTGTACCGTTAGCTGTTGTTGAAAAATAACCTCTCGTCAAACCTGGTCTCATTCATGCTGTTCTTACGGTCTGCAACCTAACACGAAAGGATAACTGAAAGTACTTAGGATACTTTTTTAAATCAGATACATAAGACAAGTAGGCCAGAATAGGGATTCGGACTTCCAACACGAAAGTTGACTGTTCGAGTCTCTTAGTAGACAGAGCAATTAGTACATATTGCCAAATTGGACTCCCCACAATGGCGAAGCAGCTCCTAAGTACCGTTTGTTGGTCATTATACGCAAAGTTAAATCACAGTGCCGTGTTTAAAAACCAATGTACTTTCAAGAAATGAGATCCACGCAAGGACACAAACACCGCCCCCGATAATATTTGGCTACTCTTAGCCAAGCCTGGAATTTTGAAGTCCTAAATAGTGTCCCAGTAGCTAGTCAGAAATCCGAATATTAATTAGAGGACTCAGTCAAACGTTTAAAATCTTTACACCTTTCTTCCATATCGTAAATTGTTTATACTTAATTGTTTTCTCACTGTTATCTCACATATTAAACACATCTCTGTGTAGAGCTGCATGCAGAACGCGTGTTCTCAACCCACCCGCCTTGATCCCGATTCCGTAGCACTTTCGTTTTACGCAAAGTAGTATCAGCACCGGTGGATACGTTTACCAACCTAGATGGTTGGGTTTTCATGTGCATATACACTACAATTGTGTCTTAGACTGCCCTGAAATGACTATAACTCACTCGAAATTGCGTGCAATTTTCATATACGTTCAGGAATAGAGAGGAATAACGCGCGCATTGTCGCCACTCATAATTTAGTGAAAATTAAGAATAATCAGTCGGATCTTCAAAGAATGACTGGTGCGAGTGGACTGAAGTAATTTCATTTCTAAACTCCAGACCTATTTAGCTGATAAACACCCCCCTACTGGAGGGAAGACGGATACAATCGGATAATTCAACTTTGTGCACGGGCTAGTAGCAATATTACCGTTCTCCCAAAATTACCCCTTAGGGTCTCGGAGTCTACACTCCTCTTTTCACAGACAATCGAATGTCGCGGCAGCGGCCTAGAGGTCTCAAGTTGGCAATCGCCAACCCAGACCTGTCGCTCGATTTGGGTGACATGTAACTGCGGGAAAATTGGCCCTCGTTCCCTTTTGCTGCCCTGTTAACGTTTATTTGATAGCCGGATCAACCCAATCCTGCAACGTCGCTTCACACTTTGAAGATGCGAATCGCATACTGAGCATAACTGCTCTAACACTCAAAACATCCGGACAAGCTCGCAAGCTACCCGGAGAACTATGAGACAATTGACCTAATGTGCACAGCATTCACTTATCACAGTGCATGCATTGGTTGTTTGTCAGCTTCTCTAGTCTCTTGGTTCACGAGTCGAGTATATAGGGGTTAGTTTTGTTATTTAGCTGATGAAGTTATTGGGTCCGAAAAACGATACCTTCTATAACTACTCATCTCATAGGATGTTTGACATATAACCCTGACGTATGGATTCCATTCCTTATTCATCAACTAACCGATTGAGTACTCAGACTTTTCATTTTTGTGAAGTTTTCCGGTGAACGTGAATGTTTTTTTCCTGTCACCAGTTCTGCCCATTTCAATCTGGTTCATAAGTATTACTGATGACCTCAAAGATAGTTTTCGTAACGTATTTCACATTTACCTTATTTCCCTATAGCTTATGATATACATTCATGTGTCCATGCGAATTTACATATGTGCAGATGTTTTCACCCACCTCGATCATTACAAGGTTTTTTTCCAATTTGAGGTACTACATGCGTTCCCGCTCGTTGGGTTTCATCTCAATACTGAAAGCAATTAATTTCCCTTACTGTCCATCACACTCCATCCAGGTTGATTATCTAGCCCACACTATCCCGGATACATGTGGATTGTGTAACACACCCTCTGTATCATACCACAAACCCTATTCGTCTGTGTGTGGCGCAATGCGATCTGCGCTATATTCCTGTATGTTAAGGTCAATCAAACCTATCCATCACTCAGACTAACCCATGTAACTACCAGGCACTCGAGCACATGTCTGTCACTTTTTGCTTCATTCATGTTCAGGCGGGCTTGATCGTTAGAATATTTCTGAACAAACATTTACGCATCCCCTTCTCGCCCAGGCCGTCTCCTCCTTGAGTTTTGCTTCCATTTCGTAATATGATTTTTTTGTAGGATTTTAAATAGGATTTTCCGAAAGTCACACACGGCAATCAAATAGAAAATTGTTTATTGTACACTTATAGTGTAGTCCATTTAGGCTCTTCGATTAAGTCAGTCGAACACATTTTTATTACTCCTTAAAAAATACAGATATACAGTAAGGCAGACGAGTCACACGCGGCTCCGAAGATGGAAGTGTGGTACTATAGTGCAGGTGTGATGGCAGTACTTACCATCACCATGGTGAATTTGTGGTGTTAGAATACCAATATACACCTGTACCGGATGCCAACCAGGTACCGTTAACCGGTTCGCTTTTGTGATGGGAAACCAAACTTGTTGCATTCTAGAAATATATCAATCTCCACAAACAGCAGATTGACTACAATCCATTTGAATGACTTCACTCTGAAAATTTCACATTCCCTTTCCTCATCCACCACTGTTCGTCGTCAGGTTTCTGTCCCGATGCCCAATCAGGATCAGCGCGCGAAAATTCTGTCCATCTGTTTACGCGGTGAACCGTTGGCCCGGAGTCTCGGTGAAAATGATCTTCGCGAAATCGCTTCCCGTACTGATGGTCTGTCGGGTAGTGAACTACACGAACTTTGCCGTGAGGCAGCGTTTTGCTGCTACCGTCAAGAGTAAGTACGCGATGCTATATTTATCCTTTTTCTTTCATTCAGTTGCAAAAAGCATCGTCTGTTCCAATCAGAAGCTGTCAAACTAAAGTAGAGTTCGGACTATTCACTCATTAGTTCGACATATTGACCAGTAGATCTGTCCGAATACTCCCAATCTGACCATTGAATAGCAGTCTTGATAAGCTCTTAGTTGATTATCGCACCCACTGTTTTATATGCATTTGTTTACTGTCACAAGCGAGTTGTTCATAGTACATTTACTGGCTAACTTGCGTGTCTATGAGTCCTGTTTGTGGAGATGTTCTCTCTCGCCCGTCCGTGGCGTCACTTCGAGTTGATGATTCTACTGCGTCCCGCATTCAGTTCAATGGCCGGCCTCACCCATGCATGAACTATCTATCGGCTAAGATAATTTCCCTTTCTCTCCACCCGATCGATCAGCTGCTTTGGCTCCATTCCATTATTCTAACGCAGTTCACTCGTATTTTTTTCTGCCAGTTTTCGTAATAATCGTTGCTGTCACTACCTTCTGCAGGCACACATGCACAGTTTATCTTAATTCCTCTCCATCCACACAATCAAATGGATTTTATCCTGCTGCTAATCGTGTGAAAAATAAATGGTTCCTTGATTGGGAGGGATTAGCTTGAGTGAAATTCTCAATTCGCTTAATTATCCCGTTTCATTTGTCTCGTGAATGTCGAATCCCATCAGTCGCACTTATCTGTAGAGAACAACAGTTGGCCCGATTGAGAACGATTTTGCAGATCATTTGCGTCTCACACGTACGCGCATCAACCGACGTCTTTTGACAAGTGGGGATAAAAATCACTGTCCGTATATTTCCTTCCATAAACCTATACTAAAAATATTCAACAGTATAATTCCATGAAACTTTCTTACAAGATAAAAGCAACCGGTATGTTCATAATGGATGGGTCCCCATCAATCCGTGTGGTTTTTTTTCTATTTGCTTGTTATATTACGTATAGATAAACATGCTTGATGTTGCTGAGTATGATGATGCTGATTGGATTTTGGAAGGAAGAAAAACATTGTGTGCACGGTAGTAATTGGGTAGCTGGTCAAAAATTGACCAGTGACGTCAAATGATGAAAGATAGGAGAATCGGAGCCGCGCTTTGTGTTGTCGAAAGTATTGGAGCGGTGTGCACTCATAAGTGTTGAATAGTGTCCAGTCAGTAAACTGATAATCGATCCTCGTTTGGTCGATTGATACAATTTCGGTCGCCGTGAATGAACAGTCATTACGTATTCAGTTTTTTCTCTATGAGGTCCGAAACCTCGTTTTAGAATAGTCTATAGAATGTCCTTCAGCGATAGAATTTGGAGCAATAGCTAAGTCCCTCTCGAAGGAATTGCTTTTTTGCACATGACTGGAACTTCTATCACGTTCAGCTACGCGTTCTTTTATTTATCGCCTCATTTCCCCAGCGTATGTGGCTGTACATTTAATCTCAGATCAGTTTCGACCGATCAACTTGTTTCTTGGTTCATTGTTAACTACACTGGTCTATCTAGTTTCGGCTTTAATTCTCGAAGTAACTTCACTATCATAGCGTGTATCTTATTCCGGAATACCTGAGCTCATTTCCAGCAAGATCCCTTTATTACACGTCTGGAAAAACTTTATCATCTAAAAGAGGTTACAGTGAATCCACTTGAGTCATAAACCAAACAATGATTCGAGAACTTTATGGTTTAACCAAAATTCACCCAACAGATGTTCCCTAATAACCCATAATTGATGGAACAAATACTTTAATTGCGTTCTTTCAGACTACCTTTCAGGCATTTACAGCCATTAGAAAAACGTATTGAACAATATATAATTACCATTGAATTTTAAAATAAGCTGTGCTTTGACCTAAGATGATCAGTTGGATCTGATCTACAAGATCCATCCACATTCATTGGTCTGCTCGTTTGGATGAAATAATATGCAGAAGATCTAAAATGCTGAAAGTAGCACAAAGCTGGAGATAGAGGATTCAGGTAGACTAGTATTACAAAGAAACAGTAAATCCACGAGTTGGTTGATTGTTTCTTATCAGATATTTCCTGCTCTCCTTCAATGGTGGTTATGTAGCTTGTGTAATCGTACAGCTGCTACAGATGCTTGAAACTCGAAACTTAGTTTCACAAATTTCTAACATTATTTCACTTCTTAAGAGTGCATTCACCGACCCTATCTAGTATTGCCCAATTCGAGGAAACTTGATTTTGGTGTACCCTAATCATGCAGAATCCTGACCATCCATGTTGTTCACTGTTCACCTCATCACCCAACATTCACCTCAGGGGGGCTTTCATTCAAGTTAGTGGACCGGAAATGTCGACTAGAATGCCGGTATCATTCCCTTGCCCTCAGAGTGTATAGTATTTGGAATAACCTACTACGTTGTTTTTTCGCCCAAAATGTATTCTTTCAAACACAAACTGGATAAATCATTATCCCGTTTTAAATTTCGACAGCCGTACATGAAATAATGAAAATATGTAACATTCCTCAACTGTCTTTAATCGTTCAATCGATCCAGTAGTGTGGAAACCCCTGTGGGACAAGAAGTGAAACCACTTATAAGTATAGCCTGTAATAAAACATCAACTTTAAAACTTTGATCGCGCATTGTAGAAGAATGATAAGCTCACGATAAGCTCATTTACATCAGGGTCAAACCTCGACCGTTTCGCTGAGCCGAGTACCCCTTCTTAGGGTACTGAAATATGGAATTTCGTGATGAGCCATTTCTAGTTTTTAGAATTACGTTTAAGGTACTCGTTAAAGCGTGCTGGATTAGTTTATTGATGACGTATATTGGTATCGTTTGTGTACGAACCCCTTAGAATCCAGTTATCGTTGGGAGAAAGTGCATAGACCTTAGCCCTTTTGTGGTCCTATGGTCATACGTGTAATGTGAAGTCTTGCATTAAGTGCATTTGCGATGTCTCCACCCGCACCCGGATCGTACGTGGATCTGGAGAGTTGTATTCAAGCAGCATTGCATTTCCAAGATAGGTTTACTGATCTTTATTGACACAGTGCATTAGCGTCTACCTCTCACAGTAGTAGTAAACATTTAGCTGTTATGATTGTGTCGAAATTGCATGTGCATAGCTCCCAAATTCGGCTCTCTCCCTCTTCGATCTCGTGCTATGACTACCACACATTCCATCTTGGGTTGACAGATCGCATACTTGTCGAGCAAAACCACACGCGTCATCTGTATTGTGTTTGTATGTGTGTATGTTGGAACAATTCAGTTCACCACTTAGTACTATTTACAGACGTTCCATATTTCAACATCTCACACATTCGTAATGTAAACAAACCAACATTCTGGGATTAACTAAACTAGATAACCGTATTGGAGACTAACCAATTTTTCATCGAGAGAAATGCAAGTTAGAACTATTGTGAAGTACGATAGACGTCTGTACTGCATCCGGGTTTCCCTGCCGCACCTTATAATTGCTTCTGTTCAAGAGCGTGTGAAACATATCGAGACCGATTGCTTGGTTTTCCATTCCAGATAGACCAATGCATCATGTTCTGCACGCCATGATGATAGGTACCCCGAAACTTTGCTATCTAATTCCGTTAGTGCAAACGAACAAAGTTTATTTTTTAGACGGTCAGTGTTGGGCTTAGTCTATTCTGTTTTCCACAGGTACCAGGCACTATGACCTTAAGTGTGAAGTTCACTTCTTGGGGGATCGTTAATTCCCTGCCAGTAAAATGCACTTAAGTGCGATAGAAATCTTTGTGATGACCGACAAAGACGCAGCGAAACTGATCGGCGTTCCCTATGGGAAAATGCAGGCTAATGTGACAAGCCGTCGAATATGATCATTTTACTGACACTTATGTCAAGATAGGATGCAACAATATTATGGGAACATCTCGGCAATAAGTGAAACAGGACATTTCTGTGATCCGTGCTTTGCTTTCTGGTAGTTTGCGGTGATTCGCGACGGTGAACTCGACGACCATCTACGATCGACTGTTTGCTGTTAGTCTATCGACAGGCGTATGACGCTTTCATGTCTAGTGTCACATGAGAACAGTCAACCTGTCATTCTTTTTATTGTTTTTCGCAACAATGCGTGGTGGCAGCTTGTCGAGACAGTTGCATATTAGCACCTGACCCACCTCTATGCTCACAACCACGAATTCTCGCAGATCTCTTCAAAAAACGTGAACTCCTGACTAATGTTACCGAAAGTATAAAGCGTCAAAAGAGCAACCAGTAACAGAGCGCTTAAAATGGAGCTTGGATTAGCAGTTTCAATAAGAACCGAACACTGTGATGATACCCCATGCTGAAATGTAACAAGATAAGCCCGGGTAGTTTCTTCCACTCGACGTCAAAAGCAACATTGATTGCATTAAGTCAAAAGACATGTTTGTTGCGTGTATCACTCGGGGAAAGGGGTGTTCAGTAAGGAGAAAACGTTCAATCTGGGTCGATCGGGTAACCCCTATTGGTCCGATCTCAAGCACGAAGTAATCACATTCGATAGTTGGCATAGGGACAAACCGTCGATTCTAGTCTGAGGTGCATTTTTGCAGCTTGTCGGAATCACATGGCAACGGAGGATGATAGTCAAAATCCAATGGATTATACAAACATGGAGATAGCATCGTAAAACACACCTCCTGGCTAATCTTTCGTGGAATCCACATTTTGGCATGGTCCGCCCTCAATCCTGATCTTAGCCCTACTAAGAACCTTTAATTATGGTTGATCAGGTAGGTTTTATTGAAATGCCAAGGCTTTTGCTGAACG
>UZAN01048090.1:0-18754 GCA_900618425.1 Echinostoma caproni | reverse complement strand
TGGCACTCCAAAACAGCTGCTCTCATGGCTTGCCGACTATTTTACACAGAGGGTCCAGTGCATCAAATTAGGAAGGAAGATATCAAAACCTCTTGTTAATGATTCTG
This sequence comes from Echinostoma caproni, assembly GCA_900618425.1. NCBI lineage: Eukaryota > Metazoa > Platyhelminthes > Trematoda > Plagiorchiida > Echinostomatidae > Echinostoma > Echinostoma caproni. The sequence continues at coordinate 18,647 of UZAN01048090.1, read as the reverse complement.
GTGTTCTTCAAGGTGTTGTTCTATCTCCAGATCTTTTTTCTGCCTTTGTTAGTGATCTTTCGATCCCACCTCCTGCGCACATCCAAAAGTGTCAGACTAGCTTATCTCCTTCGGAATTTCATTTTTTTACCGAAGACCTATCCCAACAGTTTTCTGACCAATCTGGTCTCAGTTTTAACATAGCTGAGTGCGAACAGTGTATTTTCAGTTTTTCCCACTCCGCATTTTCAACGAAGTTTGCTACCCTTAACGGTAAACCTGTATCCAGAATGACCTCGGTCAAGTAGCTGGATGTCACCATCGACAGCAATCTTCACTGGTCTACACACATTTACAACTGTATGGGAAAACTGAGACACCTATCTTTTCAGTTACGCAAATTCAGGGAATTCCGAACCCCACAGCCAGTCCTGTCATCCTTCGCTCATCAATGCGTTTCTATTGTTCCCTTGTAGTGTTTCCCGGTCTTTTAAAACAATTCGCCGTGGTTTGGTGATCATCGGTCGTGCATCATTAATTCCGATCGATTCATTAATCACAGATCTCATTGATGGTCACATCAACTCTTGTTTTAAATTTGCTCATAAGATTCTAGATGACCTTCTACATCCCCTACACCGTGACCTATCGTCTTGTCGTTCCCATCCGTCCACAAGTTCCTCATTTCGACAGCTACCCTCCCGGATGAACATTTATAAAAATTCCCCTGTACCCTACCTGGCCCGACTACTTACCAAAAAGGGAACAGGTCCAAAATGAACCGCGTCAAAAGTTTTGTACATGAATCAAATATCACCGACATTCTTTACCTCGCGTCATTACTATTATTATTATTATTATTATTATTATTATTATTTCATTCTGTATGACGAACAGTGTACATTTTTAACTGAAATGTAAGCATATATGCTTACATAAGTTATACAAATACAAAAATACGGAAACATATTGATAGGTCACGTAATGATTATCTCGAAGAATTAATGCAAGTTAAAACTCGACAGCGCTCCAGCAAGTACATATATATATATATATATATATATAACAATCCTAACAAATACGGCGCGAAAAATAACCGTGAGTTAACGAAATAATTGGGTACAGAAGCGGAAAAATCAGTCAATTTGGTGGAATGACAATCTTTTTGTTTGTTTATTGCACGTAGTTTTGAGATCTTTTTGGTTTTATTTATTTTTGGAATTGCACACAGAAGAATCAGCATTCGCACCACTGACTTCGGTTCGATGCCATATCCTGCAGTGACTCCAGCCAAAGACAAGCTGAATCTTTGGGGCCCCAGTCCGGGAGCCCAACTCAAGCCAGATCCGAGCACAATCTCTTTAACCATCTGCGCCCCATCATAGACTGTCCAACTCGCTGTTTCTTTCAGCCAGGACCGATGTCTGCGAATAGTGCACTATGTGGCAGACGTTGCTCAGTTATTTGTAGGTGCCCTAGCCACCCAAGACGATGCTGTGAAATTATTTTGCTCAAAGAGAGACTATCTGATCCTAGTACCCGTCGTCTGGCTTCATCGTTATTCACGTGATACTCCCACGATACGCGCCACGCCTTTTCAGTCGCGCCGGCGCCAGAGACGCTAATCTGGCTTTGATCACGCGTTGAGAGATCTCCTCGCCCACACCTCAGCCGGCCGTTATGCAACTCCCAAGGTAGATAAAGTTTACGACTATTTCCAGAGTGTCATTATCCAAGAATGGATTCCTGCCAATCTTGCAACAGCACTTTGCATCGTGGAGGTGCAAAGGACATACCATAGCGAGTAACCTCAATTGTCAAACGGTTCAACGACTCTTGAATCGTTGGTGCGCTGTCACCCAGTAAGGCAATATCATCGGCGTACTCTAAGTTTACGACTCTGTCGCCAGGGAAAGCTCGACACCGGCGTTCGTTACGTTATGTAACGCGCTTTGTAGAACACCAACTATGGCAAAGTTGAAGAGAAACGGAGTGATAGGACAACCCTGTCGCACCTCACTGCTGACAGGAAATGAGGGTGAAAGTTCACCATAGGCCCTAACCTTACCCGAAGTCTGGGGATAAAGCGCTTTTAGGAGCGAAACATACTTCTCGGGTACTCTGTATCTCCGCAAACAGTTCTACAAAAACAGCAAATTAAAAGTCTTCAATTTGATCACGGAGACAGAAATGAAAGCAACTGAAAATTATAGTTCACCACACTCCAATTCTATTCTAACCTGAATAGTCAGGTTGTCGAAGACTCACAAACCAGCTGTCCAATTACGCACTGCATCATATTCCCTTAACCCACATCATTTCAGTAGAAACTGTTCAACCAGTGCACAAGATCCTCGATAGTCACACGCCAAAAGACTGTATACAAAGCCATAGACCTAATCTGTGACTTCATTGAAGGAGAAACATTAGTGTGCTCATAACTCCGTAACTTCCAAAGCCACTTGTTTAACTTGGATTTGATCACGCACATTTTGAGTTTCCACGAGCAGACAGACGGACAGAGTTGTAGTGGGTAGGCGGCCTGATACTTTTCTGGCTGACATTTTCATGGGTATGATCGAAGCAACGATAGAACGAACAGTTCTATACAAATGAACTTTTAATAACGCACTTATCATTATTATCAATCAGCCGGAAGATATCGATTTGCTACTAAATGAATTAAACATAGAATTTCCTAACATGAAATTCACCTACGAAGTAGAGAAGTAAAACTCACTAACTTTCCATTTATAACTGACACGAAAATTTGATTGGCATTTCCGAAGATTCATCTCACGCAAGAACACTTGGTTTAACTAGAACCTCTTGCTTAGTATCTTCTCAACCACGAAACATAATAGAGTCTTGGTTCAAAAAATCGATTCATGGATTGAGAACAGCTTGCACAGAGCAGAAGATCAATTTCGTNAGGTATCCAGGACACCAACTTCAGGTCGGTGGCGGTGGTAACGTCACCAAATTACCACCCCACCATCACCGCCTAACCTTCCCCAAGGCAGCCCTTTGATTAGCCGCTTCCATCTTCCTGAAAATTGTATCATTGTAAAGGGAAGTAAAATTAGAAAAGAAAAGAAAGACCATTTACCCACTATCAACCAAATGGCTAATGATGGATTTGGATAAGATAGCTGAATTCGTATCAGTGAATCATTTCGTATGCCATTCTAAAACACAGTAAGACGAGGTCTACAGGGGCGGGACCGACATTAATTATACCCTCAAACACTTTATGAGACACAGTGATTTGGATTGCTTCACTTTGACAGCTGAGTGAATCTTCTACGGTAAATCGATTATGATCTTGATGGGCGCCAACTAGCTGATCCTTGACAAAAATAATTACAGTCTTGTTAACGGTGAGATGCCAGGGGAATTACTCCATTACATGCCAAAAAACGGTTCGCCCACCGTTTTCCATAAACGAAACTGATTTTTTTCGTGCTTTAATCGATTATGAAAGATAAACGAGTTTGTGTGAAGCCGATCATGATGGTAAAATATTTTTGGCAATGAACGGAACAACGCATATCTGAGAAATTTATTAATTTATTTACAAGCTTCATTGCATGAAAAACCAGGTAATAGAATACAAAAGGTACTCTAGAATCTGCTAAAATTCTTTTTCAGGTGTGAATACATAGTTACTGAAACTAGAAAACAATGATAAAATAAACTTGGACAGCTATATTTTTATATGCAATTAAATTTCCGTTCAACTAGAATGAGTTTTTCATGTTAACCGACATTTGGAACACCGACAGTGAATCCAACAGTTCTAAAGTACTGGAAGCAAATTTTTGCATTTTTCTAAAAATTATTTAGGTTGTTTCATGCAGATGCTTCAATCAAAATGTGAATGTATCCAATCTTCACCAAGCATACACCATGAAACCCCAAAACGAGAACTATTTCTCTTGACAGGTTTTGTGTGTGATCTTTTAGTCATGATGTGAAGAGGCANGATCCAAAGGCAAAACCAGAGCGTTCTGTAGAAGTATAGGCAATGAATCTATTGAATAAATTTAGATGAGTCAATCACCCTTGTACTATTTCCCCCAAATGTATACCGTCGACTTTATTACAGTAATTAAAACTATAGTTTTCAGTTTTGAGCTTCTTCGTGTCTGTCGCGTCGCAGTTACAGATAATGACAAGGCTTTCCTTCCCAGCATTCATTTTCTTCTATTGTAATTTTAAAACTAATATTTCAGATAGGTCGGTGGGGCTAACCAAAGGGCTGTCATCTAATTCAAATACACTGGGAAAGTGAGGCGGAGATGGAACTAGAACACATAACCTCTAAGGAGGGATAAGTAAGTGATGTTAAAAACTTCAACTCCACCGCTCATTTGAGGAAATTGCGAGAATTTCAAACGCATCAAACAGTGTTTAAAAAGGCCGGTCTGTTCATTTGTTCATTTGGCAGCCATAGTTGCACTTCTGAGTCACTCAAAATTTAATTTTCATTCAAAATTGGACCTTTCATCCCAATAGGCAAAGCAACCATTTAGTTGTGAATGTGCTTGTTCGAACACAGGATATAGGAGGCCTAGATGTAAATCCTACTTTCACGATTACAACGGTTCACCTGAACGGAGTAGCAAGGCCCGTGAATTGCTCGACAAAATGAACATACATTGGTGCATCGGCTAAAATGGAATCGGTCATTCCTCAGAAGTATGTCAATCACATACTCCGATGCTCTGAACACTGAACTGAAGCAGAATCTTCCAAATTAAAATAATGAACTAAGATGCATACTTGTAACTAATCAACCGCTTTTTCCTTCCCCATTATTCGACAAAATCAGAATGAACTGTAGATAGCTCCAGGCATAAAAGTTGTATTTCTGTGAAGGGTTCAATTCTGGGAAACGCCTTTTCATTTCTAAACACTGTGGTTGCAAAATTATTTCGTGGACTGACAATATACGATTGGATATTCTTAACTCACCTTGTATGAAAAAGACAAACTCAGTCATTCCATGTAATCTGAATGCATGTGATAAGCTAACTGTTTTACACGGGACCCATTTAACATGTAGCAGATTTAATGTTTAATCAGCTTTGCCTAGTTTCATGAATCATATTTCCATGATCCATGTATGTACTGCGTTCTCTTCTTGTATACCAATAGCTACGAATGAACAGGATTTATTCTGAACTCCACCTCCCAGTACAATGATTTGGATTTTCCTGTACCACTATTTGAATTTGCCGGTTTAATGTAATCATAAACGTTTGCCGTGTTGGAAACAAACATAAGTAAGCAACCTTGACAGCGGCCAGGACGTGGTATGCATCGGAGGAATGTGGTAAACGCTATTTGATTGTAAATTTGGTGAACTCCGTGCGTAAACGACTGGTTCAAGTGCTCAAAAACTAAACCAAGGCCAATGGGAGCATTGTCAAAATGCGATTTTATTGTCTGTATCTTGAATATCAGCCGTTTTTGTAAATTAATTCTGATGATAGGTTTTTTACCAAGGCTTCATGATCTTATAATTAATACACCAACAACCATCGTCGGAATCGAAAAATCGTACTTTATAACATAGTTAACCGAGAAAAGCAAACATTTAAGTGGAAGTTGTTGTGGCCTGCAGTCGAATGAAACGTTTACCGCGCATCACGTGACCGGCCTTACAGCCAGCGCACACACACGTACGCACGCCATGCGGACCTGTTTCAAGGTCGATCCGCGAATCAGAGGTCAGCATTGACCTGTCCGCATTGATTAGTTCGTTGACTGCCCAGGGTGATGACCTGCTCCATTTGGTAACGGTTGCACTAGTTTGTGCCTGCCTGTCTACTTTTTCACGCACTGCTTGCTCACCGGCCTACGGACCGGCTACGTTTCCCTTTACATATTGGAAATAGAATAAATACTTATTCACTACTTGCGTACTTATTGACTTATACGGGATACAACAGAAGTCATGACAGATCTTTCGTAATTTACCTTATATTTCAGTCTTGTTTGATGCTGTACGTACACGACCGATGAGAGAATATGAAAGGAACTTCCGCGGTGTTTTTCTTCTGACTTGCCTGCTCATAATACACATTCTATGTCCGATCTATGATAATATCATGTTCAAAACCGTGAGTGAGGCTCAAAACATTAAGCATTGCGGGGGGGGNGGGGGGGGGGGGGGGACTGTCCAACGTCAGTGTGTTGCACAAGATTGATCAATAGTATATCTAGTTCAAATCCATGAACGACGTTCGGCACATAATACTTCATAGTCATGGTAGAGTCTCTCTGTTTGCAGTATTCACTGATGAGAGCAGTCCGTGTGCTCAAAACCCTCTGACCAGATTGACTGGGACGTTCCAGAATGGCAGATTGTTTTCTCAATGAGCCCTCAAATTTCATTCAAAACGATTAATCCTATCTAAGATAAGTAAATAATGCGGGTTCTGGTTAACCTCTTTTGGCGAGAATTGTCCTTGCTTTTGCAGCGAAATTGTGCTACATTCCGGTTCAATAAAATATAATGAATAATATAATATATATAATATACTGAATTCGTCGTGTAAATTAGACTTGAGCCGAAAAGTTGGGAGGCACTGGAAAGCTGTTTCGAACTAGTTGGTTCTCATCAGCGGTGCGAATCCATCGACCCAGGGGATCGAACACAGGACGTCGAAGAGAGAACACAAGTATAAATTTTTGTCAAATGTTTTCAACGCCAACCGCTTGAGTGCAATATAAGCCAGATCCAGCCGAAAACAGTGTGGTGATCGAGGCTACGCGATGACGCCTACCCTGAGGCGCGTTACAGTTTCTGGACATCTACGATCAATCAAATTTGAAAGGTGACGTCAATGCCACGGGCACGGCTTCCGACTACACGCCATAGGCAGATCGTGTCAGCCAATCTGAGACGGTGCAGACAGAATCAGAATTATGCAAGCAGTACTGCAAGCCGATTGGTGGAAGCCTAGATAACCAATGGTCTTCTTTTGTACATATTGTTCAATCGCCTTCACTCCTTGCAATAAACGACCTACGAACTACCATCCTTGTGACCTTTTCCTCGCGTCTCGCTCATGCGGGATACTGCGAGCTCGTGCCATTGCGGTCTAGTGCTTCGGTAATCCAGTCTGTGATAGCTGATTCTAGATTCGTGTCCTGTGATTCCTTTTGCGTGGTTTGTGTTCCGAATTCCGTGCTTATTACTACTACAATCATTACACACAAATAGCACATTCTGGGGGCTGTGTAAAAATTACTGGGTTAAGGGAAGCTAAGAGTTCGACTGGGTGAAATCTCATTGAATTCCCAGTAAAACACGGACCTCATAGAAACTCTACTGGCGTGTCGCTACGAAAAGGAGCTAAAGAGGGTAGAGCGTGTCCTCAGTTCGCGGATAAGGGAACGGCCATCATTTCGCGGCTAACCGTGGATAAGGCGGGCATACTCCACGAATGAGCGGTCGCGGACGAACCTCGTAAGTCCGATTGCAGTTGGAGGGCAGCGTTTTGCGAACTGCGATACCTGTGTCGTCGCCATGACAACAGACAGTCCTTTGAGAGAAACTGTATATCACCGCAGTTAGTAGTGTTGTACTTTACGGCTGCGAGGTCTAACCCTGGGCGTTGGGGATGTTGATCTACTATCTGTGTTCGATCATCGAAACATTGCTCATGTCTGGTGGGAACATCGAGTGAGCAATGACGAGGTTTGGCGTCATGCGTTGGGTGTGGATAGTCTTTCTATAACAGAAGTAGTCAATCCACACCACCTCATATTTTGCGTATGCCTATGTCGTCTAACTTTCCGTCCTTTCGCTGCACGGGCTATGCAAGGCACTGCAATATGAAGAAACTAGCTTCAGTTTTGTCTTCGAATGGTACAGCTCGCCATCAAGGTTAAGGCTGGAGGGGTGAGTATTGTCATTGGTTAGAGACGACGATAGATATGGCACAGAATGGATTTCGATATCCCGAATCCCGTGTGGTCTGCCTGCTGAAGTCCTGTGAAGACGATGAAGTAACACGAAAATATCAAAAGTTGTTCAGTAAAACAAACAAACCATTTTTATTAATGTCATCTTTATGCACTGTAACCTTTGTACGTCGATATCCCTCTGTTCTGTAGCCCAACAGTCCATGTTCTGTTTTTGTCATTGCATTGGTACCAGGCGTTTAGGGAAAGCTGTAATATGTATAACATAAATGAGGGAGCTGCTCAGTGGATTTTGTGATGATGAAGACAATAGTTATCAAATATTAAAATTCAGATCCGAATTTGGACACTTCATTTTGGTGATTCATAACCCATCATGTACAGACTATGTAACGGTTAGTGGGACGAATTTTCACGCCCGGTGAAAAGGTCATCCGAGGAAAAATTCAGGGAGATGAGTGGGCTTCTGTCTGTCGTGTTTGGGTGAAGCAATTGTCATTGGAGTGTTGGTGATGTTTGTGGCCAGGGTAGAGATAGAGAGCTTTGTCCATTAGCTGTTGTACAGAACGTTTGGGTGCTTTTCGTCTCAGCGGTTACCAGTATGTAGATTCGCTCTTCCTTAGACCGGTTGTGGACACGCCACAGACTGTTCTAAACGTAGATTATGGTCCTACTTGATGACCTGTATCCACTAACTGGCCAGGAGTGACACGGTATACGCACTCTGTGCCTCTTGTTCTTGCAGGCATTGTTGGCGCATAGCTTAGCATCGTTGTTTCACGGCCAATATGCGCCGCATTACAAACGCATCTAAATATGTAGATGACCATGAAAGGGGTCAAAGAGGACAGTCTGTCTTTCTAGTTTGAGGACAAGCCTGTGAATAGTCACGACAGTCACAAAGCATTTAGGGTTCAAGAGGTCACACATTGCGCCTCCTTTAGAAGATAGACGAATGAATATTTTTATATCTGAGCCTTATGCCCCAATTCAAGTGGTGACCCCTGCTTACAGTTCCTCTTGTTCAATGTTATACGTACACGACCGATGAGGGAATGTTTGTTTTCTGAATTGCCCGTTCATATGTATATATTCACAGAAATTGCCGGTAAGTTCTGTCAATCATTCAGAACGGATTGTTCGTGTGCGTACAAATGTGGCGAAGCTGTAGAACTTTACACAGTGTCACGGCAGAGCTTGTTCTCAAGTTTTCGAATCTTTAATTAAACTATTAGGAGAACGTTTCAAATTAACGAAGGTTAATTTATCGTTTGCTTTTGTCTTGAAGGGGAACAGAAAATTCATCAGACTCATTGAAAATTTGTAACAGTTATTGAATACCAGTCTTTCCGAGAAGACAAATTTACACAATTTCTTTTCTATCGCATTCTGTATTCACTAATTTGGCCGCTAATATATCTTTTGACAGTAAGCTTAATGGGAAACGACGGCTAATCCGTTTATTTGGTGGCATAATTTTCCGTCAAATATGAATTGGGTATTGATTTTGCATCTCAAGAGTATTTCCTTCAAATTCCTGAAGATATTCATTCGATATTATTCGATTGCTAGATGTATTTTATTATTGGAAAGTATAACAATAGTGAAAAGAAACGTGAAATCTAGTTAAAATACTTATTCGCTCTCCAAGTTTCGTTCCTTGATGATGTTCACAACTCCAAATATGTCTCTTCCATTGCATTCAGTGAGTCTTTCGAGCACCGGTTCTACTATGCCAGCGAATCCCTTGAGAATCTGATTGTATAAGGCATTACACGAATAAAATTGATCTGCATGGTAGGTTGGTTTAGGGAATTTCGTATAATCCGCAAATATGGGTAATTTATGAACGTTTCCAGTTACCTGGTCTGCTTAAATTCCATCGAATCCGTATCTAATTGGTCCCCGTATAATCTGCGAGAAATTCATGTTTGATTCTGTGAACTGTTTCCCATAATGGTCTATCGGTCCGCTCGGAGAGCTCTTAGATCACGCTCTTTCCCACATTATCCACGATTCCCGAAATGGTCAGTCTTTTGTAAATGTTTTCCTATGCTAATTTATGCGTTGACGACAAGAAACATTAGAATGTACAAAGAAGATATAGAACCCATGCACGAGATAAATGACGGAAACCGAGGATAGCCTGAGAGTCCCAATATGCGCACACATTGTTCCGATCCCCCAAACCAGGCCTAGGTTACCTCCAGATCAATAGAGGAGTTTGACAAACAAGGAAATAAATACGCGTTGGTCTCCAATGGTACGACTCCGAAAAACATTCGATCCCTACGTGAACGACATTCGTTTGTTCTATCATGTCTATCGTTCGCACATTAGTGAGACGAAATAAATCTATCGCGTTCCCTAACATGTATAACGGGTTTCACATTTTTCCTTTCCTAGGTAAACACCATGCAGAAACTAAACGCAACAGATCCTTGAGGATACGCACACACACTCCTAGCTGATAAAAACAATAGTCTTGAGAAAAAAAACAGAATTTGGCTACCCCCTGAAGGATCAAATAAAGTACGAATATAAGAGAAGCGGTTCTGTTCCAATATACCCCATGCAGTATCCTAAAAGGAAGCGTCAAAACTTCCCAAAATAGCACTTACAGCAAACATGTGAATGTTGCCACGTTCAATGTTCGTACTAAAGCGTTGACTCTTTGGGTTGCACGGTGGTTCTATCCTAAACATCATTTGTACCATTTGAAAAGCGCGCCTCCTTTTCGACTAATAAACTGCAAAAATGATCGTTGGAAATCGGTTCCGTACAAAACTGAAATGCAACAACTAAATTCGAAACATATCCTAAAATCCCCCGGTTGTTTTCACATATCCGAATATAATGTAAGGATGCAGAAGTGGGAGTTAAAGAAATGTCTTTTTACTTCCTTTTTTATTTGCTGAATATACAAATGTACAGTCAACTTTCAGGAAGGGGGCTGCGGTCATAAATAGGCTACCTGGGGAAAATACAGAAATAGGGAAGACGGGCGGCCTTGGAGTGGCTCGAACCCGGGACTTCCCGGGTTAAAAGTTGGTGACCTAACTACTCGACCACCACCGCCAATGCAGTAAAGCAACTTTTTGATTTCAGTAGTACATCCATTAAGCATTATAAAAAACGAGCTTGGCAACTTGCATTTCAGTTAGAGTAAATTGCATTCCTCTCTATCTGAAACGTTTTGTTCATAGCGTTTATATTTCGTCTATCCAGCTGTGTCAGTAAACCTCAGAGAGAACCTCCGATCCATCGAAGGATCGAGCTCACGCTCAGACTTGTTCCACATTCACCGACCTTTTCTCCGGAGACAACCTGTTACCCACTCAATTCCGAGAATAGTGCACATAGCAAATTGGATTAACATAACGAATGACAAGATAAAGTTTATAACCCAACCTTTAAGATATAAAATCGTTGAGGATACTTAAAAGATGTGAATGTATGAATATTTTGCATTACCTTATTACAGAAAACCCTCAAGAAAAACTGCCCGTTAATGTGATTTTCTCCTGCTTTTGAAAGACGTGAATTACTCCAAAAGGCGAATCGGTCTAATCGCAATTTTCAAAAATCCGTGATTCTAATCACAACGTGATGGTATCACATTAATGCAAAATCATTTCCATTGTCATTTTCCATCAGTTTTCTTATCCACTGTAAAACAATGCGAATGGTTATATGTAGCCCGTCAGCATATCGAATCATAAATGAAACAAACATCTACTTACTATGTTATGCTTCAATCCGCATTCGACATTTTTTACCGCCCAAACACGGTTCATAAGCAAACATACACCACCTCCCATTGAAGACTTTAAAAACTGGCGAGCTCCGTCAAATATGAAGCAGTTAATGAGTGAGTGCAGTTCATGCAGCGTTACATGAATCCTTTGCCCTAGAAAATATAACACCATATGGCGGAATAATTGAATTCCCCCAAAAGTGCGTACGACACAACGACAACAACAATAAACAGATCTAGGTGCTTAAGTGCATCACAAGGAATCAACAGGATCATGTTAAAATTAATGCCCCTTCTGAATTCGATGATTGTGATCCAAGGATAAATACCATTTTGAATTTTTTTTCACTCGATATATGTAAGAACTAGTTACTTTCATAGTGGGGTGTGGTTATCCAGGCCTATACGATGGCGCCTACCCTGGAGCGGCGCGTTACAGTTTCAGGATATCTGCGATCAACCAAGTTTGAATGCTGACGTCGATGGCACGTGCATGGCTTCTGAATACACGTCATTGGTGGATGGTGCCAGCCAATCCAAGACAATGCAGATAGAAGCAAGATTATGCAAGCAGTACTGCAATCCAATTGGCGGATGCCCAGATAGCCAATAATCTTCCTTTGTACATATTATTTAATCACTCTCATTTCCTTCAATAAACGAACTACTGCTTACTACCATTCCTTTGGCCTTTTCCTCGCGTCTCGTTCTCCTGGGGCATTGCGAACCCGTGCCACTGCGGTCCAGTGCTTGTGTGATCCAGTCCGTGATAGCTGATTATTGATTCGTGTCTAGTGATTCCTATTGTGTGGTTTGCATTCCGAATTCCGTGCGTATTACTACGATTAGTACAGCCATTACATGGGGATTCGTCGTCTATAAGATGAAGTGTAAACTGAAAAGCTAGGAAGCCCTGTATAGCCGTTTCGACCTGGTTGGGTCTCATCAGCAGTGCGCAACCATCGACCCAACTGAGGATCGAACCCGGAACCTCACAGATAGAACGCGAGTGTGCTACCCATTCGGTTACCGGGCAACTGATCAAGCCGGTTTTCATTTGCCATTTGTACGATATAGCATAACTCATCTTTGTGAGCTTGTTACAGGGTAATGACTGGGTTGAAAACTTCCACAATTTGATTAATTGTTGCATGAGAGCATAGGAGGATTTGATTCAGTTTCATAGAAGGAATTCGCCGTATATAAATTGTAAATACACGAAGACTTCCCTCTTGAATCAAATCCTCCCATACTCTCATGCAACTAGTTAGTTGTCAACAGTGCTCATCAGTTTCCTAAGCCTACTTGATGCAGGTTCATCAGCAGAACTACACTGCGTGTGACAAGTTTGGAATCAAAATGGTCACTGGCCATCGATTTCGAGTACACTCAATAGATAAAATATCAACACAGATTATGTAGACAATACGGTACCCGTGCATGTCACAAGGTCAATACACCAGTAAGGTTAACTAATTTGAGGTGTACATAAACTTGGGGGAAAGTTCGATGATTTGACTGATTCGGGTCACTAGGTCAACATACCACGTGTGTTTCGGGTCACCTCTCAATCCCGTAGATAGATATTAGAATTTATCGAAGTGATCCTGATTAATGAAATGAATGCTGAACATGTCATCTTAAATATGTGTGACGTAACCAGTATTGCCCGGGTCCTGTTTAAATCATTCTGTGTTCAAATCTCCTTTCCCTCCTATCCACCGCCATGTGTCACGCATTACTCACTTCCATGAATTCACATCCTGTCTTATATCCCTTTCCTAATCGTTATCAGTGTTTAAGTAGCAGTCCCCAGTGAGCGAAGTTTTCAAGCCCTCCATCTTAGTTCTCAGACTTGTCAAATGCCCCCCCCCCCACATGGTTTCTGTGGCATGCACATTTCAGGTATTACGTAACGATAAAAAAATGGTGTGCGCGATCCGTCGTTGATTGGGTGCAATCAAGATTGATAAAGCAAATAGAGTGTCATGTTTGGATTGTTCACAGACACCAGACACTGCTGATGGTCTTTGATTTAGGTTTCGGAGATTGTTCATGCTTCACTGTATTGTCCATAGTATCCACACACACACGCATACGAACACTGACATTATCTACGTTTTTCTGTTTTCGTGAATGATTTGATTTTATGACCTTTAAATAGTGCTGTATTTGGCTAGTAAATGAATTCCCATATTGACTGAGTGTTATTAAATGCGATGGAAATATCTGTGATGACGGGTATCAAGAAGAACGAAACAATTGTCCAGTGGTCTTTGTCGGTCATCACAAATAGTTCCATATACCAAATAGGCCTAGAATTTTCCTCTCGTAAATATCCTACTACTGAGTATTGTCCATCTTGCCGGTTATCAGGTGCAATCGGTAAGTCCTCATGACCATGGAGGTGAACCTTCTCACCGTTCATCATTAGAGGATATGTGGTGAAACGGATAGTTGCATTACCTTGCAAACTTATTTTCAACACCGGAATCCTCCAATAGAAGCGTCGAAATCAGTCAGATCTAAAACAGCTCTTCATCAGAACATATTATCTACACCTGACCCACTGAGAAACAGCTTGGTCCCATTACCAAAATTTGATTGGATGTCCTATTTCTCCTACTAGGGATTGCGAATTCTTGAACTTTTGAGTGACAGAGAACTTCTGTCTCATTCTGATGCACACTAAACAAAAAAATAGGCATCTATCATTAAGAAGTCACAGTCCAAATCGCAATTTTACTAAAGGTCAGTAAGTAGTAGGGCAATGGTGACCAGGTGGTAAAGTCACCAAATTACCACCCCGGGGGACGTGTGTTCGAACCCCACTACCACCGCCTGACTTTCCCCATGGTAGCCCTTTGATTGGTAGCTTCGCCTTTCCTGAAAACTGTATCATTCTATCAATCAATAAAAGGAAGTAAAATTTGAAAAGAAAGGAAAAAAAGTACATTGAATACTCCGAAAGTCGTACCCATCTAGGTTGTGATTCTTGACAGCCTCCAGTGTACACTGTTCACTGAGAAATTGACTGAGAGCTCTCCAATGTGGTAAACGAATCCAATTTGGCCTAGAAGTTTCTGCACTGGGTAAAGTAGCATAGTATCACGAAACAAAGCCGCGGAAGGTTTTCGAGCTGCGCTGCGCATTTGAGGCCCGAAATTCGTATTCTCACCTTAATGCCATGATGATACCATGTTTAAATGGAGCTAGAGTGATGTGAATGAATCCGAAAGCCTCTGTGTGGTTTCAAGTGGGTATCAGAAGTTGGGAATGGCGACATGTAGTTTGCATCAGTCCATCAAACGTCTTTTGCAGCCTCTCACGTGGCGACGTTACATCACCAAAGGGAGAGACAGCGAAATCAACATCCAAAGTATTAAACGGATTAGTGATGCACGAGCGTCCCACCCATTTTCCAAAGAAAGTATAACCGGATGAATGGGAAACCGGCTCTTGATGGATTACCGTTTTAACGAAACGCCTTGCATTTCAGGAGTTGGTTAGAAGAGAAAAAAGTCACCTGCTCTGATCTGGACATTCTGACACCGATGAACGAATACTGGACTGATTTTTTGTTTAATGATTATTGCACTGTTTTTTCCTCGCATACTGTCTGGATGCAGGTAAGGGCGGAATATGAAAAAAATGTCATGACATTGTATGATTTTCGGTGGGTTGTTACCGCAGTTTTCTGGATTTCAACTGACGTCAATCCACCATACGCCCTTGTGGCTGGAAGATTGATTTATTTTCTACCCTATACAACACAGAAATGTGGGAATAAAAGAGACGCATTCATTAAAAAGCTGATGATAAGAGTCGAAGCTCAGCAGAAAAACTGAGTTTCCGATTTCTCTCATTCCTCATTAGAAGAAATACTGTTTAGCCTTAGAATCAAACACATACTCCCCAAATGTTTAGAACTAATCAGAAGGAAGAAACAATAAATTACTTTACTTACAATTTAAATTCTATACATTGCCAAATTTGAGGCCACATAACGTTCCGCCACGTTAGCAACCAAATGAAACAACCAATCGATACTTTGGAGTGGAAAAAGTGCGTAGGTGGTCCAGTGATTCATTCTACGGTTTCGTACAATTGCACACATTAAGATGAATAATTTCACGCTGTCTTCGGTTAAAATAAGAACAGGAAAAGTGTAGGATGCAAGGGATAAGTAGAGTACTTATTTCCCCAACGAAAATAATCGCCGCATTCGGGAATACGCAAGAGCGGTATTGTACATGTGACAATATCAGAAGAGATATGACCGAACAGTCAAGCCATGCTATCCGTATGGAACTCTGTCTAGCCTGCCTTCCGAGATATTAGCACTGAATTGGCAAGGCAGTTTCAGAAATTTCTCCCAGTAAAGCTGTCTAACGGTATGTTGAAACTTTCATATGTATCCGAATCAAGACCGTGTACCGAACCAATCACTGTACGATAACCTTTATACCAAACAAAATTGGTCCTCTCACTTTGGTGCGAAAACACCTCCACCAAGAAAAAGCAGCGAGACGGGCCTCCTCAGCAGAGGCTATTTTAGATTTGTAGTATTGGAACATTTCGTGAGGTGCAAGAAAAGGGTGACCAGCCGCAACCGTAGACACCCACCCCCGACCCAACTGAGGATTTCGGAGGCAACGGCAGTAGTCAAGTGGCTAAGAGGAACATAATAGTGATCTACAGGTCGAGTTAGAATCCCGTCACAGTAAACCGACTTACCTAGCTCGGTATTCAACAGAGCTTTTGCTTAGTTTAAGGTTTATCCTAATATTTCGAAGTCCACCCTGTACGAACGGTAAATGGACGATATTTTTATTCCTACAGATGGCGAACATTTTAAAACATCTTTACAACAGTTTAACTCGTTTCATCCACATTTATCTGCATCTCATGAAGCGGAAACCAACAGTACTCTAGCGTTTCTTGACATAAAATTTACAAGGCGGATGAATGGGACACTACAACGCACAGTCTACCGAAAAAAGACACGGAACAGTCAATACCGACACTTTCCAGCTTTTATCCATTACTTATAAACATCGTTCTGTGAGAACCTTATTTCATTGGGCAAGAAACATTTGTTCTCCAAATACACTAAAGGAAGAAGAACATTGCTAAACAATCGTTACCCAGGAAGGTTTATAGATATTCACAGTAGACCATTCCCAAAATGTAACCTAATCCCAAACGTTAGCAAAAAGACCATCTATTTACAACTTGTGTTCAAAGGTGACCACATTTGCAATGATGTGAGCCATAAGTTGTCTTCAGCTCTAGACCGTACATTCTCAACTCAGTCTCAATGCCTCTACTCGTGGAATTGATCTGGACAAACGTAAACTTGGCTACCAAACCAGTTCCGTCTCACACACTGTACACCAGCTCACCTGCAGTTGCAGAACAAGCAGCCAGCCTTCGCAACGGATGACCGAACATATTCCAAAGTGGTTCGTGAACTCGATGACGCAACCGATAATTGATGGACAAGTGATTACAAGAAATCCAGGATCATCTGTTGCAAAATATCTGATAGCAACAAGACATACAGTCGACCTCAATTCGTCTTTTAAACCACGTTTACATAATCACAGTGCTAAACTTTTGGCGATTAGTGGAGCGCTGCTTATTCGGTTGAATCACCCGACCTTGTGCACACAAAAGTTTTTGATACAAACAGTCCACTTACCGCCGAGTTGACCTTCTATTTTTATGTTTAGCAATTTTTGTACGCTTGTACACGTTCATTCGCCATAACCGAATAACCCCCATGTACTATATATATATATGCTTGTTTGTTTGAAATAAGCGATTGAGAAGATTAAACGAAATGTTGACATCTCGGTACATTTGTCTTCTTTTCTGTTTTGATGAAATGGATAAACGGAACTCAATGCTTCAAATTTGTCTTAATCCTTTTTTTCTTTAGACCAGAGTTCAGCTTTTGTCAAATGTTCAAGTTCATCTACTTATGTGTCGATTGCACCGGTTCATAATTTCCCTAACTTGGGATTCTGCACACCAACCGAAATCCTTATGTAATTTTCTTTAATTCAGATCAAAGCGCCACCGATTCAGGCCGTGTTCAAAATCAATCCACTTTCATTGCATCAGATCCAACTATGACGTGATGGTCTCCGGCAATATTTACATCTTCTGAGTGTGATTTCTCTTCTACTTGGTCTCCCGTATGACACTCATTCGCTAACTTCTCCATTATTACGCAAGAGTATTGGAGGATTTGATTTGACCGTATGGCGAATTTGATCGTGTACGAAGCAAGTGAGGCGGGGACTGAAAAAACAGTAGACACTGTACTGCTTGTCCGACCTAGTCGAACTGTTTCCAAAAGAGTGATAACGCTAGGAGCAAGGTCTGATGCCCGGAACAACCTTCCACAGATGGATTGTGCAACACGAAGTATGGACAAAATGAAAAACAAACGATTTGATCACCAATGTCGGGTGGTCAGGCGGGTAACATGCATGCGTCCCGGATTTGCTCCTCAGTTGAGTTGAAAGGTCCGCAATGCAGAGGAGGGCTTATTAGCTTTTCACTTCACGCTTCGATTGCTGCGTACACAACGAAAGACACCATATAATACCAAGTTGTTATTTTGTAAATCAGGAAACTTCAGCCTTTTCAAATCGAGGCCCCTTGTTCTCAGAACGTAAGCATGAAGCCGTGTATTTTGGGGAACCGAAATCAACTCACGACTCATTCCCTTTGTGAAGGCCTCATTTTGCCATTGGTATTCGTGTCAGATGGGATTTTCTCTCCATATGGGTTCAGTAGCCTGAACTTTTCACAATAGCCATACAAAACTTCAAATCTGCCAAACAACCATTTACACAAGTAACCTTCGCATCAAAGCCGAAAGAAGACAAGTCGCGAGAGGTTAACATTTCGTTTAATCTTCTCAATCGCTGACGTAAAACAAACAAGCACATTAGATTTG
>UZAN01048087.1:2398-24908 GCA_900618425.1 Echinostoma caproni | reverse complement strand
TCCCCTATCCGCGACCTGGGGACGCGCTCGGTAGCATACAGCTCTGCTCTTCCGAGTCTCCCATCGGTAATCAGTCACAGATATTTTTTTTACATTGACGTGATTCCGAAATACTAAAAACGAGCTTTCTGGCTTCTGTGTGTTCTCATTGTATATTCGGAGAACCTTCCTTGACATAAATCAATACTGCTCAGTTGACACTGTCAGAGCTTTAAAGGAATCACGGAATGCGACGCATGATTGAAAATAAATAAGATGAAGCAGTCAGAGATGGAGAAAACTATCATTCCTTTATGATGACTTGCGTCAGTATCCGAATTCCTAGTGAAATGGCTATGCAATTTTTCTCGAGGTCATTTTACACGACATGGCGGCACGATAATTTATCACAGATTTTTTTGTATCACAGTACGGTAAAAACATATGATGGTTCAACGGCTCAATATTTCTCTATATTTCCATCAACTAACTTGACCCTTCTATCCTTAGCTGTACGTATTCCCCACTTAGACCGCTAAAAGCAAAAAGAACCTGCAGTTAAAAGAGCAAATGAAAAATGGTCTGCTAGGTTGCCCGATGGTGGAGTGTGTAGTATGCTTGTTTTCTCTCTGTGAGGTCTCGGGCCATATTCCTGGCGCTTGAGCTCACACTTCTCTTACAAGACGAATTCATCATACTATAAACTTCTCTTTCCTGTTTTACCTTATCCTCCCCACATTCCCTTGACAGAAAACCGCAATCTGGTCTCTGTGGCTGCACATGAATTGGGGCATAGTTTAGGTCTGGGACACTCAGCTGTGCCCACAGCAATCATGTACCCGTACTATGTCAGTACATGGAAACGAGTCCAGTTGGATCAGGATGATATTGCTGGAATGCAACAAATTTACGGTGAGTCAATCATTTAAAAACAAATGGGAACCCTTGTCTCGTATGTGTGTGAGTGACGGAGAGATAGGGATTGAGTGAATGGTAGTTATCGCTAACTGGGATGAAATAGGGTTAGTTTTCAATGAATATTGATACAAACTGACCGTACTTTAATTCTACGCCCAATCCTCGATTCGTACACTCACGCAAAAATTCAAAGAGCATCAGACTCGAGTTGGTCTCTTTAGAGAATCTCTGGTCCATCCCGACTTTGAATCTCCGATTCCTCGTACAAAAGATGTTTGTTCTCCTCTGTGCCAATTAATCCATTCGATTAGTCGCAACTCATTGTTATTCGTATATCATTTGTGTCTGGTGTTATGGTATGTGAGTTTTCACCATCAGACTTCTGATCCCTTAATGTTTTTTTCAGCGGATAATACTATAAAGCAATCCATTCCATCAGTTGGGAGATTTTCAAGAGAGAGCGCAGCTTTTGTGTTCGATTCTTATCTGGTAACTTCTGGACACAATGATTTGCACGAGACACGAAATTTTACCTTATTTATGAGAATGCCACTGTCTATTTTCCGTTTCGTTTTATCAATTTTGGACACATCTTACAGGTTTCCCCGTAGTATTATTTGTCGAGAAGCCTCACTCGAAGACATGCATCAGGTAGATTCAGTATTAAATGTTTGCAGCGGTGGAGTGATTGGTTTGGAACCAGAGTCAAATGACTGAGAACAAGACATGCTAAAATTCAGAGTTGATGAGTCTGTTATTCTACCGAACTCGAACAATTCTGCAAGGTAGTGATGCGCAAAACATAGAGGTTTTCAGTGATTGCATAGATAGTCACGATTTCCCGCCGTATGCAGAATTATTACGTCAAACGAAATCCATTGTCTTGTGACGCTGGCCGTTGAGCGCCACATTTTGCGTTGCTGAAGCAAATTAAGCTCTTGACATCCACAACAGATAGTTCTGGGCACTGGATAGAAATAACAAACCCCTTTGTCCGAGTTCAGATCTTAGTGGATGTCTCCAGAAAGTTTCTTAATAGTCTATGAAGATTTGCCTAAAAAACATCTTCAAAGAATATAAAGAGTATATAATATAATAATACGAGTTTTGCAGGAAAATGGCATTTCGAAGAGTTGACTGACGGTAAATGAACGACTTTGGAAAGCACTTCAATAACAGGGCTGATACAAATCTTGTGATCATTTTACCGAAGAATATTCGATTATCCTGATCAAACTTGAGGAACAAATAACATAAGGAATATCTTTCTACTTCTTTTTTATTTACTGAATATACAAATCTACAGTCAATATTCAGTAAGGTAGTCACCGCCATGCAAAGGCTGTCTGGGATAATACAGACATGGGGAAGACGGGCGGCGGTGGAGCTGTTCGAACCCGGGACTCACAGGTTACAACTTGGGTTTTCGATTGTGAAGAATCCTGTATGAATAAAGCACGATGCTGATCCTATTTTATCTTCCGAATAGCTGTTACGGAACCATAATTTGAAGGTGTTTGAACTATATCAAGCGATATCAGAGCTACTTCTGTAACCCATTTTTGCACCCAGAAGTTGTTAGTACTGACAGTTCGCTTTTCATCACTGTAATCTCAATTCAGTTTTGTAGATACCCTCCTTCTCCTTTTTTGGTTCATTCACTACACTGGTTAACACAAAGTTGAATAAGTATTATATGGTTTTATTCGAGCGTAAACTAAATGATAACGTCCTACAATAATTGTGTTTCCTGTTGCAAGGACCGAACGAATGAACAGTAAAGTCCTGGGGAAGCTGAGCAAAAGCTTCTTGTGACACAACCGACAGGTCAACCTACGATCTTGAGAGCAACCGAAAATAATGTAGGATAATTGAGGAAAACACTGCATTGCGAACAAAAATAATGCCGTCTGATCTGTAGGTGAAGCTCTAACAGCATCTGAATCTGAAGAATAAATGTCGCGATCAAAGTATCACAAAGTAAATCCGTCTACGACCAATTTATTGACAAATTCGTACACTTTTAAGTTTGGGGGTAGATAAATTGGTCGAATAATAGAGTAATAGACTGAATGACTGCTAGATTGAATTTGCTAACTGAATGAAGCTATTGTGTTCCAGCGGTTTCCTACTACTGATCTCCACTTTTGGAAATAAAATAACTATATATGGTGGGAAAGTTAAATTTCGTTTATTGCTACGAACAACGGTACTGAAAGAAATGCTCTTTCATAATTCCTAGTGCCTAATAATTGACAGTGATTTGTGAAACCCGATAAAAAAGAGCTATCCAGATAGTCATTGCTTATTTTTGTGTGTCTCTTTCAAAGTTGCTTATATCGACTGTTATATTTACCCCAAATAGGTGCCGCCAAACCTGGAAAATTCATCCCTCCAGAACCACTTCTACCGGACATACCGCCACCACGTGAGTTTTCACTAGGTGGTAATAATGTAGCTTATAATTGACCTATTTTGTCTGACGAAAGTACTGATAAAGTGGAGTACCGTTGAGCTCCCACCGAACCCCGACACCACTCACCCCGGTTCGTTGGAAACTCGGCTTGCAGAGAAAAAGAACAACTTAAAACCCTTGAATAAGTTTAATGATCGGGTTTGTTCATCGTCCAACAAAATCTTGCACTCTGAAACAAAAACTAGTCGCAGAAAGAAGTACGCATTTTGTTCGGAATAAACATTGATTAATTTGAAACTTCGGAATTAATCTTATGACCCCAAACCGTTCATTCAGAGATTTGAATAGGAAAACAAATTTTTTCGGTATGAATGTTACCCAAGTGAGCGAGCACTCTGTCGCCTCAAAAAAGCTATTCATTTTATGACGTCTTCACAGTTTGCATCCTCTTCCGGAACTGAAAATTTCAACCAATTAGTATGTTTTGGTTGACCCCTCACATATTAAAAGTATTCGCGTGTTGAGGAGATATTAAGAAAAAATATGCATGAAACAGGCTACTTTGCATATGTGAATACAGTTGCACCATTGGAAAAGACGAGAGAAATAAACAGACAAATAAGGAATCTGGAAATTTGAAAAACAGCAGAGTACTTGGATCAATATTGCCAAGTATATCGAGTTGGTATTCTTCTCAAAGCTTCCATTAATATATTTTGTAATATATACTATAACTGTTAGGTCGGCTGATGTTGTCTGCTTCAAGTCGACTGAATACCTCAGTCCAAGTTCGTGTATGATGACCATTAGGCACTGTCGTAACTGCTCACCTGTCCGTCCGTTTATCTGTCGACATTTCTGCTTACCGGTTTATTGGCCTGTGTTTGTATGCTTCCCATGCCTTTCAGTGATACACATATACAACAATACACAATGTAATAGTACCCACGGATAGTAATGGTATTTCACACCCATTTTGCACACAAAAAGTGCTGCATACTCAATGATTCCGTTCGACAGGACATTTAATATCCGTTAGTTCCTAGTTTGATGCCTTTTCGCGAACTATCGGTTATCCGACGTGCCTTTTCAAAGAACAGTTCACCGCAATCCATAAGGCACACACTCATTCGCGCGTAGGAGGACATCCTTCTCAGTGCAAAATGCGTGGGGGAGCAGTTGGCATTTTTCACTCCCTGAATCGGAAATCCGTGTTTGTTATGACCCATCCAAACTTGATCGACCCAAACCTAATGTGGAATTGATCAACACGTCCAGATTACTATTGTACGGTTAAATCTTCGACGCCGGTCACCGCAAACTCGACTACCATTTATCGATCAAACACCACTACTGTTCCACCAGGTTCTCATGTGACTTACCCAGTTCACAATCAACAGTGTAATTCACAAGAATAAGGGATGAAAAAAATATAACAATAAATTTCACACACATGTATGGGGCTGAATCAGTTTTCTCGCTACTTACGAAGTTGATTCTGTTTCTAACCGTCTTCGTTTCGGTATTTATTGGCACTATATACGTGATTTTTAATCCCGCGATAGAATAATTTTACTATCCTCACATATCGTCAACCATTTATGATGTGTAATTATTGCTTTACGTACCCAGTTGTCTCTAATGGGATAAAAGATATAGCCAACTGGTTAAGAGTTACAGAGACTAAAGTGAACGTATTACTAGCTATTACCAATCATTTAAGTGCATTCTGATTTGCATAACTCACTGAACTGATTGTAGCTCACTCAGACTACCATTTGTTAAAACATAACTGCGGATTTCCCTAAAGAGTGTAGTAAAACCCTGGGGACAAATCATGCCTCGGGAAACGATCATTGACTGGTAAAGTGCGACTTTGGTCCATTTAAATCAGCACTGTTCTCACGTTTATTATCAGTGTACATTAGACCGTGCAAGTGGTATGCTGTCCAAGCCTGGAGACCACGGTTACAACGTAATCATAAGATGTTCGAGAGTCCACAAAAGATCGCCACCAAGGTGGTCAAGGGACTGCGTTGCCTTACCTATGGGGGATAGATTTCAATCACTGGGGTTATATTCCACTCAGTATTGTCGAATTCAAAGAAACCTTATTTTAGTGTATCAAGTGTTACAGAACCCAAATCATCCATATCGGCCGCTGCTCGCATTGTCGCCCAACATCCACCTCAGGGGACATCATTTGAAGTTAGTGCTTCCAAACGTCGACTGAAATACTGGTTTCAATCTTTTGCCGCCCGGTTGTACCCGGTTGTTTTACCTGGAGTGGTTTGACTGCACTTGTGTCAGGGTTACAAGATGAAATACAGTTCAATAGAAATTAGGCCTGTCAATACTGGCTGGTTAGGTCGATCAGTAGTGTGACATCCGATGAGAATTAGCTATGGAATGAATTGAGCTCTCATCACAGCTCTCCCATCAGATATCGTTTCTGTGCGAACTGTTGAATCCTGTAAGCGGAGATTCGATGAAACCCTAGCACACCTTACATTTTTACAAAACGGAAAACGCCAATTAATTGAAGAAAGCAGTATGCGTTATCTCCTTCCCGTAACTATGTGTTGCATTTATCATTTTTGCCCAGAAACGACCCAGTTGCGTAAATATCCTATGAGAACAAAAGGGGCGTGAGCTTGAAGGTAGTTCCCCTAGTAAAACTTTGGAATTAACGTAAGCCAATCCACTGAGGGCCAGCAACCCAAGAAAACCCAAGTGGGTTAACATCCATCATTGTCAGTGTCGAATCCGTGAAAATTCAGTGAATGTGCATCTCTCATGATTTGCGGTAAGTCTGGTGTGTGGCCGATAAGCGCTTCATTAATTGTACATAATGAATACAAGATCATTAGTTAAGGCGTCACACTGAAGCATCGAAATGGCTGCTATTGGGTTTCTAAGAATTTTGGGGCTATCATCTGATAAACTTCACATGAGCCGTGGCTTACAGAAACAACTCCATTAGTTGGTTGCATTGTTGGCTTACTTTATGTTCATGAAGTACGGATCTTATATACTATTTAAAGTTGTATATTTTAACATCCAGCTTTTAATTTTTAACGTCACTGATTGGAGATTTTAAACCATGTCCTGTTCCCGGACATACTCATTTTGATTTTTCTTTAGCACCTGTAACTACTCCACCAACGGAAAAGGGCAAAGTGTTCGACTACTGCAACATCAGTATTCATGCAATCATCAAAATTCGCAATCTGGAATATTATATTTTCAAAGGTCCAGTGAGTTTATCTACCCTTCTCCTGGAGGCGGCCAACACTTGTTAGAATCATTCCCACCATTTCGTAATGCACTGTTTTCGAGTCTCTCCTGATTGAATCGACGAAGCTTCTACAAAAGTATGTAGCTCATCGCCGTCGGGCTTATAAACGCACCTATCTCACTGAGTTACTTTTCGGTTCACTTATTCAAGTCCTAGGGATTAGAAAGTAGATTCCTATAGTTAAACAATCGGTCCTTGTTTAACCCGTCAATCTTCTGACAAACATTCGGCAATGAGAAACAAACTAAATTATCTAAATCGGACTGTGCACAGTGTGGATGCACATTTATATTTGCATGTTTCTGAAACTCCAAAATGACATTATTATCCACAAACAGCTCGAATTCGAGTAAATTAGGTCGAGCCTTGGTGGTTCACCGCCTGTGAGCCCTGTGCACTACAAAATTCGTTCGGAGCTTATGTCAACTCTATCACCACCGGTTGCTAAATTGTCATGTTGAAGCCGAGCCTATGGAACATGCCCTAAATCAATTCGAGCATGAGTTCCATAGTGTTGCTTCGAATCTCGGTATCATATTTCGTGTATTTTTATTATTTAATCATCCTATTTTTCAAGCACTTGCTCCTCATGCACTGACTTTTTCACACTACTGAATTGTTCATTCAGTAGCTTGCTCATTCCTATTAAAACATAGGAAAAGATCCTGTCTACGGATATTTATGGTTACGCTGTTATACAGTGCGATGGCTCCATCGTTTCTCATCCTCTTGTCCCTCTCACCCGTGACCTTAAACAGGTAAATCCCCTCCGGCCCTCTCTGCGATCTGATTGGATTATTTTCCGTGATTTGAGGCACTTGGGCTCCTTCAACCAGACTCGAGACTGTCTCATTACCGGCTGTACATTTGTAATGCCCCTGTTGCCACGTCCAGTCCATGCGTGTGGATGGCACTCCTGCTATACAGTCGAAGTTCACTGGGCCTGCCGAAGACTCACGGTTGTAAACAAGGTGTGGTTTCTCGTTCGGGTTAGCTGAGCAAGCATTAGGTCCCTTGTTGCGGCTGAACTATCCGACCGATCGATAAATGAACCCTATCGGTCAAGCGATGATGACACTGGGCCAACGTTTGACTCGTCTATGATACACACACTATTTTACTAAGCGGGTTCGGTAAATGGATACTCGCAGTAAAACTTTGAACCTGTCTTTAAGTGCGGACTGCAATATCCTGTTCCAAAACCACTCATGTGTTAATCTGTGTATTCTCACAATCATTTACCCGGCTTTGTCAAACTAGCCTGGCTGTGCGAATAGTTGAACAGTAGTCGCAATTGACCTGTCTGGTAAGTGAGTGTCAAGTCCCCAGTCGATTGATAAGGTAATTGTAACCAGGGTCTGGCGAGCTCCTCACTGTGTTTGAGTGATGTACTTCGGGATAACGGAAATTTATTATGGTATTACGATTAGGATTAAGATTAGCCGTTACATTGTTTGTTATCATGGATTGCTCACAATTCGTCGATCGACGATCGTGTGGCATTGATTGCAATGTACCGCGAGAACAGGGAAAACCTTTCACTGACAGTGAAGGAATTAAACAACACCTGTGCAACGAGGATCACCAGAAACGGTGCCGAAGTGCTGGTAAACAAATTCAAATCTACCGGAAGTATGCACGCTCGAAAACTCAAGGGACATCCAAGAACAAAGAAGGATGAATGTGATATATTCAAAGTGTTGCATTGTGTAAATCGAAATCCTCAGGCGACCATAAAGCATGTTGCCCAGGAGTGCATGTTCAAAGTTTTATTACGCTTATCCGTTTACCGAATCCCCTTCGAAAAATAGTGCGTATATCTTATACGAGTCAAGCGTTGGCTCGGTGCCATCGCTTGAGCATTTTCCATTCCGAATTGCCCACGTGGCGCATCGTTCAACAACGGATTCTCTACCACCACCTAAGCAACATCGAA
Source organism: Echinostoma caproni (assembly GCA_900618425.1). Classification (NCBI taxonomy): domain Eukaryota; kingdom Metazoa; phylum Platyhelminthes; class Trematoda; order Plagiorchiida; family Echinostomatidae; genus Echinostoma; species Echinostoma caproni. The sequence continues at coordinate 16,361 of UZAN01048087.1, read as the reverse complement.
TTTTTATTCTCCGAAAATCGCACGACTGATCGGTCGGATGGTCCAACCGCAACAAGAAACCTGATGCTTGCCCAGCTAACCCGAACGAGAAAACACACCTTGTTTACAACCGTGAGTTTTCGGCACGTAACTCCCCTTGAGCGTGCCTCTCTATGCCTTTTTCAGTTTAAGATGTCCGAGTAACGACTTAAGATGCCATGTTGCTATGGTTTCACTCTGTACTGTGCAAGGTACTATCTACATAGCAAAATGACATCTTAAATTGTTACTCGGACATCTTAACTTCATATTGTGACATCTTAAATTGGCTTTTGGACATCTTAAACTGAAAAAGGTATAGTTGCCGTTTTTCGTTTTGAGATTTCCTACTGGATTTTCCATAGTTGCATGCAAAATACCAGATGTTTTCATCGTTCCCGGAGCCGCAAGTAATAACAGTTATGAAGATACCTTTCAGCATTTTCAGTATGAATCTGAACCAGATATTACAGAAAAGAATATGAACGCATTTTGTTCAAATTGTTGTTTGGTAAATTGAAGTCTAATGTTGGAATTGTGAGAAGTTCAGTAGCATCGGTGGGACTCGATACCACGCATTGACGCCGCCTACGCTTTTTTAGACAACACGATCTGTTAGCTGAGCTACGAAGCCACACCGATAGCACTGATCTTTTCATATTCAAATCGTTCATCCAACTTACAGAGGCATCCACCAGTCAGCATGTAAGCTGACTGCCACAACCGATTTTTCTTACCCTGAAACGGAGATCACTGAATGGAGTTCTAAAGTAAGGTCACTTTTTCAACTTGTTGTTTGGCAGCTTGAAATTTTTTGTGCGTAATAGCTGTTGCCAAGACAGCATAGCTTAGCCGAAAACAGAAGTTATACAGTTTAAAATGCTTTGATTTAAGGTGAATATTCTAACTATATGGGCTGCATTCATTACTATTTCAGCTGAAATTACTTTTATGCTTAAGTGAATCAATTTTGGTAAAAATAATACAATGCTGGCAAAAACTGAATGTCATTTATCCTCCAATTTTGAAGCAGGAAGAGCTATGGCACTATTCCACATTCTTATGCCACAAAGACAAAGCAGTTATTTCTCGATTAGCCCTTGTTTCCCTTGAAATAGGTTATGATATCTACTTTGTTTTTTCTGTTTTATAACATAGTGGCAATGGCGTATTACCTGGTCCAAGACTGTGACCACTTGGGTGTCTTATCAGTTTCGGGATGGGCCGGCAAAAATAACCTACTACTGGCCAGCATTACCCAAATATGTAGACTACATTGACGCTGGAATTGAACGGGACGACGCAGCCATTTACATGTTTCGAGGTAAACTAAGCCTGAATGTGTGCCTTTAAAGTTTGCCGTTATCATGCAGGTAGACGGTTCTGGTTATTGGCGGACAATATGCGAATGAAAGACGGTTTCCCTGTGGACGGATTACCGCTAACCGATCTCGGACTACCGTCTTACGTATCCTCCGTTNGTATTCTTATGGAATGAGAATCAAGTTATCTATTTATTTGCCGGTGAATATTATTGGCGTCTGGATGACAAAGCCGGTCGATACGGACAAGTATCTCAAGGATTAGATTATCCTCGCCGAATAGCTGACACTTGGCGTGGAGTCCCGACCCCAGTGGATGCAGCATTCACCGGCCTCAACGGTAAGACCCATGCGATGTTCTCACTATATATATTAGCAGCAAATATGTTCACGGTGGTTTCATCAGTTGACTTTGACCTAATGCCGTTCTCCCCGTGTGTTTTCACGAAAGTAAAACGGTTACCTTTGGTCATATATTTTTTTAAAACATCAGCCTAAAAGATCTAGGGAAACAGGGGGACTACTCCAAAGTTGAGTGTGCAGTCACATTCAGTAACTCAAAAGGACTTGAAAGATCATAATTCCTGTTTGTTTTTATAAAACATCGGAGCTGGAAAAGTAAAGTTGATGATGGGGGTAATACAAACATCTTGGAAATTTTTATGCATTGTACATACACTCATTTCTTCTCTGGATTCATATGAACAAAGTAATTAGAAAATTATCGATATTATCTCTGAGTATTCAAAAATCATAGAGTGCTATATATTTTTCTCAGACTCTTTGTTCTGGTCTCACCAACATTTCTGGCATTTTGCTTGGTCGACCAGATAGGTCACATAACGTTAGTGACCGGAATCGGAGTACAGAGGTGTATGCACGGTTATTGATTGTACAAATCAATGGATAAAATCACTTTTGAACTTTTTTCCATTTTTACTTCCTTTTGTGAATACATAATGATACAATTTTCAGAAGGAGGGAAGCAGCCTATCAAAGAGCTACCACACAACACACAAATGGGAGTAGTCAGGCGGCGTGTGACCAGTATTTTTAAGATTCTTAAATGCTCGACTTCGTGCTCACTTTGAACTCGATAGAGGGCATTATTGTTGGATTAGTGAAGTTTGTCAACCATGAATTGTGGCTGATCATCCAGTAGCTTTACCAGTAATCAGTTATCTTTTACTACATTTCTATTTCAGGGAAAACTATCTTCTTCAAGGATACAAATCATTATGTTTTCGACAATGTGGCCATGCGAGTACATGACGGCTACCCGAAACCATCTGCTTTGGGAATCCTTGGTTGTGTACGGAACGAATAGTTCAGTTTTAAAATTCGATGTTTTGTATTCGTTCTCGAGTCACAGTCACTTGAATTGAATCTGTTCAGTATGACTATGGTATATTTTGCCCATTTTGAATTTCCCATCATTCACGTTTCTCCAACTCTCCCTCTGCTTTTCTCTGTACTTCTCATTACCTGCCTCCTTCACTCCGTTGTCTTTTCTTCTGGTGCACTACATCTATACATCACGAATCCTACCAGAGCTCTACTGTTTTTCAAAATGACTTAAAGTTGAGCGTTTCATTGAGAGCGGATCACAAAGCACTATTTGTAAAAAAAATATCCTGAGCCCCCAAAACGGGACAGTATGTGTATAGAACAGCTTTTAAAATCNAAATCAGATTAGGAACCCAGTTCAAACCCATTAACTGGATAGATGCGGAATGCCCTTTACGGAGTGATATAACCAAGATTAGTTGTAGATCATTCGCAGGGAGTCACACGTCCCGGATAAAATCACGATATTCCATTTCGAAATTCAATTTGTGAGGTCATTATCATGCATGAACAGCCCATCAGACTGCAGTTTAGATATGTCATAGCTAGAATACTTTCATAGAACAAGTGATACTTTCTTACAACACAGCGCTCAAGAATTCAAAACGTTCGAGGCAGATCATGTATCTCTGAGTCCTCAAGGAGTTGGTTGTCCTAGCACAAATATTCAGGGCTTGGGGCTGTTCCACAAGATCATTTTCAACCAAAGGATACCAGGTTATTAGCCAAATATTGATTTTGTGCTCGCCTAAATGTTTTGTCACCGTATCGGTGGAATAACTCTTTTTTGATTACCTCATGTGTGTCTTTATGGTTTCGAAGGAGTATTGATTCATTTTACCTAGGTATTGTACAGAATATTATTCACAAATCATAAAATTGACTGTTCTGGTAAAACAGAAAATATTATGTGGTGATCGGGGAAATCGATCATGTTTCAGGCGATTTTAGCAGTGTGCAGTGGATCACCGTTGAACTGTATTTTATCACCGCCTCGCATGAGTTCCGTTGACCAGGATATTCATTGAGCTGGAATACACCTAAGCGGCAAGATTTGTAAACTGAAGAAATCGAGGCACTTCTATGATGCCTAATGATTGATTGTTTAACACTGATTGCGGCCAGCATCACTGAAGACACTTGTGGTGTTTCTGCAATGGGTGACGAAATCGGGATATCAAAGAATCCGTCTGGCAGTCATGTGCTTAAAAAGCACCAAAGTTAAATGAACCACAGGTTAAACCTATAAATTGGACAGTACACTTGTTGGCGGAAAACATACATTTACTAACTTGGTTATAGTGGTTATCGAAGATGCGGCCATCATCACTTTATTTTGGATGCTTAAGATCAAACTTATCTTATCGAGGCCTCTTATTGTTCGTCATTCCTTGACCCAGGGTTCGTCACTTCTACGGTTCCTCATACTATCGAACGATGAGTGTGACACCTTTTAACCAATAAATTATAATTAGTATAAAGACAGAATAGACCAAAACATTTACATTGTTGGTTCAGCTAATTTGCGATACAAATCATTAGTTGTAATGAGTGATTTGGCATCTTTCCTGGTAAATATTATGGGTTCAGATCACGTGATGCGAAACTAACATGTTACGGCTACGGCCAATCGATTTGTAACCGGATGCGTAAGTAGGTCGCGAAGTGGTGGTTTACCGGGAACGGAGAGACATCGCTGATCGAACATCCAGTCGCGGACCATCAGCGAAACGCACGTGGAAGGTTTGCACCGGCCAAACGATCTCTCTAAAGCAACAGCCTCAGCCATCCAACAAAACCGTTTTGACGTGCATGAATCTGGGCTGACACAAACTGAAACCCTAGGCATCACCTTCTTGCCCAACAGATCACATTGGGTTATCTAAATAAGGGCTAGCGTAGTATCTTCTGAAAAAAAGACTAAGCAATACCGGTGAATATAATTCGTATCATACTCCACAGCTTTCTCATGAACTTCTAAACAAAACCAATTTTGCCTCATTTGAGAGGAGCTTGCGTAAATTACGGCGTGTGATAGAAGTGGATTAAGTATAGTGCATCTCTCTCAAGACTCAAATTTAGCCACTAATTGATGGTATTCAAATAATCTGGTGTCATTTAATGCTTTATTTCTAGTGCCTTTATGGATAAATTACTGATATAATTCTACTGCCGTCATTATCGAATCAACCTGAGCTTATTATAATCAAATTTTCACTCAAAAAATGTTTTTCGTTTCATTTCTTTCATGGTAATTTAATGTCCTAATTGACGTGATTGAAACCGTGCCACATAATTCTCAATGATTAGGCCGCATGAAACCAAATTGGAGTTGGCAGTCGCATCACAATCGAGCACCAACGACGAGTATTTGGTTTCTGTTCGTTCAAATGATTGTTAAAAAGGAATCCAATTGTCTATGTACAAATCACGTAGAATGTCAGAGGTTTTATTGTGTAATAAAACCAACATTGACAAAAACACCCACATATAAGTGACCAGAGTTCAGGCCGATTGTGAAGGAAAAGATATCTCTCCCGTTTGAACAGTCTGGGTTGTGTGGCGGGTGTGGGGAGGGGAGAGGTGCAGATGGGCGAATATAAGAAGTAATAGGTCAGGATGAGTGCAGACGTGTTCTATCCGATGAAATGTTCCGTTTTCCCTTTTAGATCTGTGGCCAGATGTTTGTTTGCATAGGCCTGTAGAAATTGCATTCCTTCCACCCATCGTCGCCTCGGCTTGGATACCCCTGCATACAAAAACACATCTATACACACGCACATCCATATGCAATGTCTTTGTGACTGTAACTTAGCTTCTCGGTGTCTCTCGCCGTCATTAAACACAGACACGAATCGAACATCCGACTGCCACATGCGTATGGCTGGACACAAGGCACATTTAAGACAATCAAAATGGCTGACCCAACGGTCAGTTTGTGCTTTGTTCCCTATTTCTTCCTGTTCTTATTTACTCCAATATGGTTCCGAGGGTTGCCTCCTCACACTTCACTTCCTACCTTCTCTCTCTCTTGTTCCGCCCATCGAATTTACGATGACAACTAGAGTAAACGTAACTTGTTATTGTCACACATGTGTCGTGTTCCGATTGGGAGGCTAAATAGATTGCTGTTCAGCACCTCAGGCAAATTTTTATCTTTCACCGGGTTCGTTGTACCATTTTTTATGTATTTTTCACGCTTACCAGGCCCAGGATTGGAGTGTGTTTGTGCATATTGGAAACCATGTGCAAAACTCTCCAAGCAGTCCGTGATGTAACTAACTGGAAGATCGCACGATGGATACATGATTTCCACCAGGTGGTAGATAGGCCTACGATTCGCCCGTTCAAACATACATATGTGTGTGTATGTTTCTCCATGTGGGTGGAAACAGTTTCTGGGATAGGGGTAGGCTGATGTTTGCGCAACCAACACTGCAGGAGCACAGTGGGAAAGCAACCTTTGCCAACCCAGTTTTCACATACAAACGAATGCATTAAGGGAGGAAAAGGGTTCAGTGTTAGATGTAGGGTTGCAACATCTGGTCTACAGACTGGTACTCCAATGATTAAATTGCATCCGCCTAATGAAGCCTGAGTTGTGCGCACAACGCAAATTGATTCAAGCTCTCAAACTTCCCTGGCCAAGGGAAGAGAAAATCGCTTGTTCACACGACCATGACTTGACGACTTTGGATGAAGTGCTTCTAGCTGAAAAGGCCCCCAGAGGTAACCTCGAGCTCATAACTATTTGTTCAGAAATCATTTTAATCTTGTTTTCACCTATGTTCTTAGTTTGTCGAAATCAGATGGGACAGTGTATCCCAAACAGAATTTGTGTTGTTGTTTGCAAAAACCGGTCAGTGCCAGAGCGGTTAATCCGAATTCATTTTCGCCTATTCGGAAAATGTTATGATGGAATTATAAGTTATATCAAGAACCACATACCGGACAGTTCTATAAAGCTTCTCATTGAAGTACAACAAGATGACATGTGATATTTTTTACCTCTATTTCTGGGGGTTTGAAATCACGATTTTTGGGATAAAACAACATTCAGAATCGGAAACAAGTCTAATTTGGGTACACCGGACGAATTACATTACTGTTAGAGTGATTTCAAGAAGCTTATTCTCTAACTGATATTATAGTTCAGCCAGCGAGTTATACTCGGAAATATGAGCTGGATCGGATTTGATCAATCTCAGATATATTGCTCAGAAAAACATCATAAGCGATGACATGCCAGTTGAAGCTACCACAGAGAACTTGGCCCGTATTTATTTGAGAACTTTTAACACCAGCCGCTTTGTAATCCCATCATAGAGGGAAAGATGTTATAGTTTATTAGTTCCTTGGGAGAAAATTCTTTGGATTTCTCACCTAGTCTTTTATATTGGGAGTCTGCTCTTGTCCTGATTGACGGTGTTTTTTTAACGTTTAATAGAGTTTGGTCTTTGCCATTTAACTCTTATCGATATTGAGCTCCATCAATTCCCCGCGCCACATTGTATTTTCTGTGTGAGATAGGCTCGAATTTCAGTTTACATTCCACATAGATGATTGGTTAAATTACATTTGTTGAGCTATACCAGATTTGAAAAGTTGGTTCCATCTTTTTTTGCTTTTGTTTGTTTCATTTATCTCCTATCTACGAGAGGATATTGCGTAGCATAATTCATATCAAGTGCGAATGCTGACAAATCGAAATCGCGGGGAACAGATTGTATTTTTGCAGTTCGCTGAATCCGCTTGTAGATTGATGTGAAACTCTCGATCCCTGGTAAAAGGAGTGGCGCATTTTTGTATTCAGTTCCAAACTTAACCAAACAGTATCCCCGGCTTTACATTAAACTTGTACCTTTTTTGCTTATGCATACAGTTTTGCTCAGTTATATACCAAANTCTGTCATGTGATTTCATAGGAATTTTTCAGTAGTAAACTGTCTTACTTTGTTCAAAATTAACTGTGGGACTGGGATGGTCACTGCTGCAATGGTGCACACTTTGTATTATCGATTATTATTCGACGAATTGCAAGCTCGTTGCGTTCCTCCCTTTTGCAATCTATACCGCATGCTTTCACGACGTATAAAACAAACCTGGCATATTTTTCCACGGCAAAAGGTGGAACCATGTGCACTTGCCTCTTTTGAAATCATGAAACCCCTCTGCACTGCCGGGCTCATCTCGTTTGCCTGGCGAATCTTCCCGTCAATCGGAATACACACACCCACAGCAATTGCTAGGCCCCAAAACGGATACCAGGAACTATGCTGTGAGTGAGGGTCAACTGCATCATCAAGCTGTCAAAGCTCGGACCATGAATCTGACACTGACCCCACCGTGCAAACAAAAGATGTTTTATGTGATCCTAGCAGTTCGCACGACCGAGTGGAGTGGGCGATACGGTGGCTCGAGTGCTATAATAATAATAATTGAACGAAGAATTTGGTCCCGGGGGTAAATTCTTTGGATGTCGATGTGCATGCCAGGCTTGTGAATTATTTCACAGGGTGGATGACCGATCGCGTGTATGCATGCGCGCGTGTATGTGTGCACAGGTGTGGGTGCGTGCGTGTGTATGTGAAGAGTGATATAACCCTTTGCTTCTGTCTGCATTCAGTTGTGCGTGTCCGTGTGAAAGAGGGAGATAATGGGAAACCACGATGTTTGTTTGATTCGGTGCAAAGGGATGAAATTAGACATTCGACTACCCAGTTAGATTTGATCTGAATGGCACGTTGTGCTGGACTCAATTTTGACTGAGGAAACCATGGACTACGGAGAGCGATCCAATGGGTTTAGGTTTTATTGTTGCACGATTATACTTCATTTCGTCATCTTTTCGTGAACCCATTCCTAGGATGCGCATTTTTAAAAAACTTGATTAGAATATCTGAAGTTCAGAGCAATCACTTGTGTGACATCACACTTCTAATCATACGACCGAGAGAGCCGCATTTTTCTATTTGTGTCCCCTTAGGAGCGAATTTCGGTAACTGTGTGCGGTCACATGAATAATATTTTTTATATTATGCCTCTCAAGACAAACCATTTGTGGTCAAAGCAGCTTATGAACAATTAGCTAGCAGTTCGTCTGTCCGAAACTAAAGAAAGAAGAAACCACTCATCCATGTGATCAAATGCATCAACCAACCCATATATATATTGAGGAAGTGAATATATAGACAGCATGATCAGCTTTGGCTATGATTCTGCTCATGAACAGCAATGTGGTTTGGGTGAGCAAAAGGAGTACGGAAACAAAAACCCCTTTTTAGGGTATAAGAAACATCACAGCACTCGGCGATTTAGTCAGTAACGGGGGGATTCAGATAGTGCGCGAGGTTAGTAGTTCGTTCGCTTCACTAATGTGGTTTGTACAGTATTGAAATAAACGAACAGAAACGCTGGGAGGAGTTATGCACCCAGAAGTGAAGCGAGTTGAGGTATTTTCAAAAGTAAACAGGATAGCACCGGGTAATAAATTCTTGGCGCAAATAACCGGTTAACGTGGTCTCATCACCTTGGCTTTACTTAGTTTCAACCGTTTATAATTATGGTTCCGAAAATGAGATCGGTTCAACTCGGTGCTGTTTCACGAACAAAACCGCTGGATTATTGACAGGACAGTCACTCAAAATGATTTGCAGTATTATTTTGATCAGCCAATTGGGCATGTTTCCGGATGTTTGTTGCGATATTCTTCGATGTTTTTTTGTTAATATAAAGGAAGGTGACTGAAAATGAGTTGAACCGCGTTAGAACTTATGCAAATGGAACGGGAGGATGGTAGAGGTGAAGATGGTATAACTGAGGTTTGAAAATGCAATGATACATTATTCCTTAAGCACAGGCTTTCAATCATGGCAATCGAGCTGAAAAACGGTTCGTGCTACGGTGGAGAAGCAGACACAAAAGTGACGCCCTATCCAGAAAAACACTGATAAACGTATCTGAAAGTCGAAGACATCTGGCAAGAAAAGAATAAAAGGAAAACCTTTTAGATTCTATCGGATATAATGCACGAAGAAGTATCAGGTTTAAGGGAAAACCTTGAGCATCATCAACCAAAGTTGATCGATTATCGTTTTCAGATAAAAGAGTAGTAACTGAGTAATTGTCACTGTTCGGAAATCGGAGCTAGTAACCAAAGCCCAATGGGGTAACTACGGTATTGAGAAAGGCCAGTACCGCATGGATCTCATCAGCACTCACAGACGCTGATGCATACACAAATATTACTAGCCACGATTTTGAAAAAGTTCACCTTGTTACAGAAATTCCATTGACAAACACGCAACTAAAAAGAAGCGTCTAGAGCAGCATGAACCCTTTCACTTCAGGGTGACCTAGTTATCTATATTAATCAATTATCTACCATATGCCTGATTAATTAAAATTTGAGTTGACTAAAAAAGCCATAGTAGAACAAATTGAATCTCTCATTTGAAAATGAGTGAACCTCAGTCAAACAAGTTGACATAATTCCTTTGTTGAGTAATTTTAGCTGATCAGCCGGAAGCTAATGAAAACGGTTTTCCGAGATCATCCCAATAATACCATTAATAATAAGGATTTAAATTTCTTTTATTGTATAGACAATGATAAAATAAATATTCCGGCCGACCTGAACACCCGACTACAATACAAGATAAGCCACAGTGATTTTTTCACAAATGAGTACAATACAGCCTATGCATAACGGATCAAATGCATCTTGTGCAGCCTTAAATAAAACTTTCTGTAAAATGTTGCAAATGGCGTATATTTCAGTAAAAATGCACCTCCAGTAGATGGCAAGTGAGCATTGTTGTTTTCGAGTTAAAATATGTTATTGGTGCGGTGATGTAAGAAAGTTCGCCTTTACTTCGGACGGGAATAGATGAACTGTGGTTTCTTTTCGAGTGACTGAAGCACCGTGAACCAGTGGGCCATGTTCCGACAGAAACTCCCAAACGAATCGAAATAGTGCATGTAACGACTTATATATTTCGGCTTCCATTCGTCGAATTACATTTGAGAATGGAGTACCCAGAAGAGATAGGGGGTTGTGTAACAATACGCTCTAACACATCGAATGAGGGTAAAATATTCACTTGTGAACAAGGTTAAAAACCCCGAACAGATAACAGATGGATGATCGTAAATCCTGTAATCAACTTGAAACTAAAGTTCAATAGTGTGCACAAATAGTTCATTGTAGTTCACTTAGTTATCTGATCATTTGCAGTTTACTCGTCACGTATTCAATAAAATCGACTTTACTTTCCTATTACCGTCTCCAAGCTTATTGTTGTATCAGTTGTGTATGATACTTGCCTCGAACAGAATTCTCTTCTCGATTAAGAGAGAGATAGAGAGTTAGACAAAACAGCATTTGGAAATCGATCACTGTGATCTGGGATGGTGATCTGATCAGAATAGCTCAGTCCACCAGATACTTTGGTTGATTGAGTTATATATTTGATTTTACGAAATTCTGATCAACAAAAACCGGTTCTTTCCCAGAAGCTGATTTCAACTATTGCTCACGAAATGAGAGTCGTCCCTTCGCCCATTTGTTCACCAGCGTCCCGTGTCAGATTGATATCCTTTTCTGACAGACTACACAATAAGCTTTGTTTGTCTGATAAAATCTGGTCTGAGCCACCTTTGGCACTCAATGTGGGAACCGAGTGGAGTGGTTATCACGCATAGTTTCTAAAGCCAAAAGGCGTGCAAGCATCCGTACATCATATTTCTTTCCACTTTCCCTTAATTGACCTCAAGAGTCACGGAAGAGCCATAGTTCCAAGGCCCTGTACACAGATTTTGTGCCATCCAATATCGAGTAAATTCTCGTTAGATCCTTGTCATTTATAGGGTCGTTTGTAACCTAGATCTAAGGCTCTATCAACACAGTTGCTCTCGCATTAGCCTCCCTTCTGTAAGAAGACATGTTTTGAGCAGAAAGTTGTAGTGATGGCTGTCCACTAAACGTAAAGATACAACTTTTACAAGTGTAATCACACTTTTATTATATTGATTTAATCTGATTGTCACCGGTCAATCTCTGACAAAAATACTACAAACATTAATCCGGGGTAGTAGAGCTTTGTCAGGGGGAAAACGCCTAACCAAACCTACGACATTCTAATTGCGGTTTTGGCTGTGGCGTGCCAATGCGATTCGAAGCTGACGCGAACAGAATGAGGCAGTTTTCGGGATATGCGAAGTACAGCTTTCATCAAGTTTGTGATCCAAAAGGAAATTAATGTAACCGAATAGCGATGCAAACACCTAGTTTACAGAAAACCATAATGAGTGCAAGCTGTTTTCCGATGTTCCCATTTCCACTTATGTTGGCTGAGCATAACTTTGGTGTTTAGATAATTTAGGAAATGTCGTCTCCGAGGGATAGATAATTTCAAAAAGTGATGCATGAAAGAAACATTATGAATGCAAATGAGTTCGAACAGTGAATAAAGCAAACTTCATTGAATTGGTAATTAGATTCATACGCTAAACAACTGATTCATTGATCGATTGGTCGAGTGATTGATTGATTTGTTGCAATATTTCCTCATTCCACTTTTTGTCACATACCCTATGTGTGTTACGGTGGACGACAAATACACATAAGTAATCTTGCGATTCTTCTATCATCCCCTACCTCTTCTCATCGACATCGTAATGACTAGGTTGCAGACTGAGAACACAGCTAGTATTTTGCCCTTTGATATCTTATTAAGAAATCAGGTAAACTGACCTTATATTGATTGTAATGGTCAGAAACCGCTGTACTTCAGGAAGGAGACATTCCAAATACGTAAGTAAAATGTGAATTTGACTTTGTTCTGAACACGAGGCTTACCCATGCAGGTGCATTCATACATCCATGCTACAATCATGATGATGGTGGTGCCGTTAGAATAGGTTACACCATTGAGGTCATAATACACGGAAAACGGATTGCATAGCACTCAGAATTGTATATTGAATGCAGATAGAACGTTGTCCCGTAAATATCCATGACAAACTTAAAAAGTACACAAAAGAGGAAATCTTGAAAAACCCCGTGGCCTGATATCACATTTGAACCTCGTAATTCATATCAGCTCGATATATGCTAAGGATTAACGCATAGTGTGAGTTACCATGTATTTAACTCTGCTAGTAATACTATCTTGGTCTAAATGTGAGGGGCTCCTGAAGATTGGATTAAAGATTGCCCTTGATTTTCTGTCTGTAAACAAGGGTTCCGTTGTGACGATTACATTTACACATTGCTCCTTTTTACAGACTGCAGTAATTTTGTAATCAAATCGCGCCTCTCACATATTAGAGCATTTCGTGGTGCTTCTGAACAGATCAGGTATTGCTTCTCCGAAATTGCTCTCCAGCTCATCCGAAAAAGGATCGATTCGGACCATTTTTCTCACCATCCCCCCACCCCGAGAATTGTTTTCTTAAAGCAGCTGAAAGAGCGATTGTACTCACTGCTTTGGCGCGGAAAAGTTTTTTCAATAATATCGACAGAGTAAAAGCCAGTATGAAATATTCTAACTGGGTTGATACGCCAGGGCAAGCTAGCACATGCAGCTGAGCTGGAAAAGCCTGGTTTCAAACTTCCACTGAACATTCTGGCAGTGATGAGCATCGACTGAAACGATCGATATCAGAATAGTGGGCACGACGAGCTTGTGAATCGCGCTCCCAAAACATAAAATCCAACTGACTGAAAATTTATCCCAAACTTATCCGAACAACAATACCTCTTATTCTGCAACAATTTTGTATCTCAAAAGAAAAGATCATATGGCAATACTGCAGGATTTATGTCCAGGATGACTTCGCTGCATCTCAACATGGTGCATACTGCAGAAAATACAATGTTTATATAGGGCTTTAGCATAGCAACAAAGTAAAGCAAAATACATTAAAAACAGACAAAACATAAAAGAGGGAGGGGTAAAATGAACAATATCACCAGGGTAGAGAGAGACTAACATAAAGTTCTTTTTGCTTAAACCGGGGGGCTTTCATCGACTAATCGCAATCGCTTCAGCAAAACTTAGCAATATTGCGACTTGTGACTTGTACACAATTCGAAACGCTGTGCCTCGGTCGACCTGGTGTTGCGTCATCATCAGCAATTGCTGAGGGCAGGGTTTTGTAGTTTCAACCGTTGTTTCTATGCAGCGGACTTGACCTCAATTGGGTCAGTTGATTTTGGACCCAATTCGGAATTTGTTCCACCACCCGATTGCGTAATTGTCGCTCTGTTCGGC
>UZAN01048086.1:0-18824 GCA_900618425.1 Echinostoma caproni | reverse complement strand
TGACAAAGAATACACATACAAATAAATGCTGCTGTTCGAATGTTTGTTGACTCTGTATTACTGACGTTTTTTCTCAGAAAAGGGATTACACGATACGCAGCTGACATCAATAACCGATTGACTGCGTTTGAACTAATTTGATTTGTGCTTTTATGACCGCACGATACATGCACATTGCGCACCGCTCAGATGCAGTGGATGTGCACAATGCAAATTTCTAAAGGCATCAGATTACAGCAACGCGGGGAACTAGTTTGAACGATTGTACAAATTGGTACCTTTTCCAGTAGAAAACTTCAGTGCATTTATTCTTTTCCGGATGCTGAAGGTGTTTAGTACATTTGCGTGCAGAGATTTGATCAGTTAGCATGACTCTATAACTACCGTGAAATAGCGTAAAATTGTGTACTTCTTTTCTTAACAAATACACAATTGTCTCAACATTTGTTAGTTGCGGGCTTATCGTTGCTCACAACGGTGAACCACCGGAATAGTGAAGAAAACTACGAAACAGTCCAACACGTGAGCCATTCGGGCCTGACAGATAACCTGACTGATGACAATTGGTTTTATCGGCAATACTTCAGGTGATATTTCAATCTTTTTGAAAATTTTCTTATGCTTAAATGTATTCCTATTCTGGAAAATTCAGAAGTCCCAACAGTATGCTATTTCAGTGTACTCTAGGATGATGATGTGAATACTGTAGAAAGAATAGGTAAACCGAGTGCGTGGGTTCGAATCCCATTGAATTGCCCAGTTGAATTCCATCTAATGTCATTCTTTTCTTTCAGACAAATATTCTTTTGCAATGTCACCACCGTGTTCACTGAGTGCTTTCCTTGGAATGTCTAGATATGCCTACATTGGTGCAAATCAGGTGTGGCTACTATGATTACCCCCGTTATGTCTCAATGAGTGGGTGCTCATCCTAATTTTATCGAGCGTTTCATTGCCTGTATAATCACGTAAGAATCACAGGACACCACCAGACATTCTTTGTACAAAGTCTTTCCATGTAGGTTGTGATGTGAGAGGTCATTGGGCCAGGATACAACGATCTTCAATGTTGTTCTACATAATTTAACAAAACAAACATGTGCCAAGTAGGTAACAGCGATCGGGCATTAAACAACCACACACACGCACAACACACAGGGAACATCAGAACACTATATTGAGCAGAGTCTATTCAGCATGAGGCAAACTTCAACTGTTCGGCGGTAATTATAGCCTCTGGACTGAGTAAGCACCATATCCAACCAACAATTTGATTGAGAAGCGAAGTCTACAATGCAATTGGTTTTGCGACCGTGGCCCATGATGATGATCATGAAAGCCGGTGCCTGTGGTTGTTGTTTGTTTGATTATGTTGTTGTTGTTGCTATTGATTTCTGACGCCTCTTGCTGGTGCGTGTGCGCAGTTCCGAACGGTTAGGATAAAACGTTCATGCTGTGCAATAAGTAGAGAGTGAGCTCACAACCACAGAGCAGAGAAACAGCTGACCGGACAGAGGTAACCTGCGGAGAACGAATAGATAGATGAATGGCACTCGACTTCCGTTTTCTTCCTACACACACACACACACACACACACACGGGATAGAAGAATTCGTACAGTCCTAGTGATATGCAGACCAGACCCCACCCTTCTTCATCTGATTGAGCAGATCTTCAAGATGCTGGTGCTGCTCAGCGAAAGCAATTACCGTCTCTGACCTACCTAGTTGGTCAGCTTTGTCGGAGATATTGCTCAGAACTAAACATAGGCGCACGCGCGCACACACGCGCACACAAAATGAGAGAAAGACCTGTGAGAGAAAAGGAAATGATAATGACTGACGCGAATGGAACGATTGCGTGTACGATGCGCGAATCACCGCGCTCATATGTGTTTTGTGTGTTTGTTTTGTTTTGTTTAATCGGATGGAAGACAGCCAACACTGTTTTCTCCACAACTACCCGCTCCTCACCCTGACCAAGATGACACTTGACCAATGAACAGGAATGGATGAATGTGTATAGATGTCCGGACACTGGGTAGGACAAGCTCAAAAGAGTGAGAAGCGGTTGAACTTCTTCTGCGCCTGTCATCAGGTCCAACGGTTTTCTTCTTCTGATCACAAAGGTTGTCAGCACAGTGGTGCGTGTGTGTGCGCGCGCGCGGGCGCGCACGCGAGTTAAGCGCAGCAGCGATAAAAACGTCCCTCCTCCCGCTTCATTCCATATACAAGCACTCGTTTCGTGACTGAACCGTTCAGTGTATTCACTTTCATAGTGCACTGTTTCCGACGTGTTGTGAAATCAACTCATCCTGTGAATAGTTTTTTTCTTCTTCAGAAGTATCCTTTGCCATCGTGTACAAAGAATGAAAGAGGGTCAAAGGTGCAGTCCATGGTAGACACAAACGCATAAATCACGATAGCATATTGCACTGACGAAACGCATGGATAATTCAGTAATAGAACTTTCAAGTGGGGAATCACCACTCTGAACTCTCTTGCCAGTCAAGGGTGAATTCCGCAAAGATAAACAAGGCTTCCATAACCATTCGAAATGATTTTCAGCAAGAGGAAAAAACATTAATGAGGTTCATGTTGGCGTAATCAGTTTGTTATCTTGCACCTAATAAATTAAACGGGGACCACGTTGTCACTTCAAACAGGATCTCAGAGCAAAAGTGAACGACCACCAGGGGGAGGTAAAGATTAAGGGAGTGAGTCAATAACTTTAATGAGAATGATCAGTATTGAGCCTGACTGTTTGCTTCAAGCGCCTTTTTTGTGGTTAATATATTGCAAAAGTAACCGGAATTATGGTGTATTTGCGACACAAGGTCCACGAAACGGAGAAAAACACATTTTTTATACAACCAGTTCCCTTTAACATTTACATGAAAATTCAAGTTGCCAACCTGCTGAACATACTGAGTAAAAGTGCGACGTGGTTTATGAAAAAGCTTACTACGCTTTCGTTTTCCTGTTCTCAAGATAATCTTTTTTGCTAAAATGGCTTTCAAACAAAAAAACTAGCTACAGTTATTTTTCATTCCTTCGTAGAGCCCTCTTTCTAGTATCCATTGATTTTTTGAGATACTTGGTCGGTTCATGTCTCGTTACTTCTAAAAGTTCTCAGGAGCATAAATCGGTCGATATTGCAGAATGATGCATTGCTCCATGGTCAGTCTAAACAACATTGATACGCATAATTCAATTAATCCGAACATTTCTATCGATAACTAACTCGCCGTCGAAATACCTTCCTTATTTCCCCGCATACGCGTCGTGCGCACAACTCACTTTGTGATCCCCAGGGTGTAATCTTTCCACAACTTCATCATCCAACTCGTTTGATGAAGGGGAAGTTGAATTAGGGAAACATTCATAGTCACATTGTCGTCTGTGGTCTATCTGTGATAGTTTTATCACAGTTGTTAGATGCCCTAAGGGCAATGAATGGGTAGAGTTCCACCCATCCACGCAAACAGTCAAAAACCACTCGGCATTCAATTAAATCACGTCATGGGGTGTCTTCCGGGAATGCTCACGTATCACATATTGTTGAGTTGACGAAGTTCACCTTGGTCATCACAACAATACAACGTATGCACATCCCAACTTTCTCATCAAGATCGCACAGCCAAAAACCGCCTTATTCGAAGAACATTTATAGACTGAAGACCAGCAGTAGAACAAAACATGAGGAAAAATAAAGCAATATTGACAACGGAACAATGGAAGTTAGCAGCACCTAACGGCAAGGGACTCCGCAACACATGGCTTGATCCAACAAATATCACATGCTTAAACCCCGCTATCTATGTGAATGTATGCAGAGGGGTTTTATCTGTGTATAAAGCTCTACAAATCGTTGTCACGAATATAATTCTGAGTAACAAAAAGCTTCGATAAATGACGAGTGAAACTGGTGTTCGAAACCAATGCGATCATGGAGTAAAAAACGAGTTAACGTACGCTGCAGGAGAATAGAGTTATTCAGAGACTACAGATTTCACAGGCAGGACAAATACAAATACCATACAAATGACATGCCGCTACAGTTGGAAATAAATGATTTTGGATAAGGCCATAAATGTAAATGGCATCAGTTAGTTATCACCTCATTATCATCATCGTACAGCGAAATACAGTGAAGCGAAATTAACTTATTGCTGCCAAACTCGCAATGCTTACAAAGATAGTGGTAATACTTAAGGTAGAGAGGGACTGGATCTATTTCGAAGGAGGGGGAAGAAGGAGAGTCACTGTGGTCAACACGCAGAGTGCACAATCGAACCCAGTACACATACTGTTTCAAGCATTCTGGCCTGATAAGAAATGACAACAAGAACGCCACTGCTGTCGGTTCACTGCCATATCCTTCAATGTCTCCAACCAACCGATTGTGGTCTTTCGGACACCAACCTGGAAGGCGCGAGACACCTACTCTACCTAACGGCTCTGCGCATTTCTTCTTACCTCGTCTCCACGTCATCTGTTGACCTCCATGTGGTTTCCTCCAGCCCGGAGCGGCTACAGCGAATAAGGCGCAATGTGGTAGATGGTAGCTGGGCATATTCAATACGTACCCTAGCCAGCGAAGCCTACAAATCCGAATTCAATAACCTGGGACGTTTATACCTGACAAACTTCTAAACACACGACGGCTTACCTCCAGACTACTAACCCGTTCGCTTCATCCCACGTGGGATAAACCGCGTAAACACCGATAGTTGAAAACACCTAGTCGATGGATATCTTCTACTCACAAATTCAAAGTTTCACAACCATGAAGCAGAATTGAGCGAACGCTAGCACAATATACACGACCTTTCAACTTCAGTGAAACGTCGCGTCAACGCCAGAAGTGTTTCAGTTCTGCATATGCTGCTAGAGCTTTGGAAATGCGGGCGGTTATCTCCTTTGCTACTCTACCGTCATTGGTCATGCAAATACCTCAGTAGGAA
This sequence comes from Echinostoma caproni, assembly GCA_900618425.1. NCBI lineage: Eukaryota > Metazoa > Platyhelminthes > Trematoda > Plagiorchiida > Echinostomatidae > Echinostoma > Echinostoma caproni. The sequence continues at coordinate 13,858 of UZAN01048086.1, read as the reverse complement.
AAGTGATTCACTATAATTAACTCCTGGCCGTTTAGTTTCAGGGCGGGACTAGCCGACACACAGTCTTGCAGCATCACTTTACACTATGCGGATGCGAATCACATACCGAATGTGGCAATCGCACTTATTAGCCTATCAAGTGTGCTTTGTTGGCGTAATCCAAATCGTACAACTTTTCCTCAGCTGTCCATTCAATACCTACGTTTTGGAGATCACTTAGTGCGTTCTTCAGTATTTCGTCGACCTGAGTGAGAATAAATACTTAGCACGAAGGGGATTGAGAGAGGGAGCTGATATTTAAAATAAAAAACTTGAGTTAAATAACCGGCTCTTGATTCCCTTGTGAAAAACAAAAAGATCGCCTAAATAGCCACTGCATATGCTGAGCAGCATCGACTGACTCAGGTGAATTTTTTGTCGTTATTTAAAATGTGAGAGACATCTGTTCACGTTTGACATATGAAAAAGATCTACAACAACCCGCGTGGAGTTCCTCCGTCAATCACTGAAACCATTAACCTTTTTATAGTTCAACTAGCTTTGTGCGTTATATCAATCCTCAAAGTGAGTCTCGTCTTCCATTCAACGAATAGCCGACAATGGTGCCTTTATTGACAGAACAGGTCACAATCAAAAGAACCCAGAAGGAACCCACATTGATTGACTCGCTGATAAGAGCTAAACAGTACATATAGAAGATCACGTGTTTCGAGGACGATAAACGTAGGGATGTTTCCTATATAGGTAAGCCACAATATACCCACCAAAGACAGTCTCATTAAAAATACCAAGTGTACTAACCTCCGAGAAATTTCGCATTCAATTTAAACTGCTTTGGGAGCATTTTATTTTTCAAAACACGAATCACGGTGCATTGGTTCTTCACAAATAGGATCAAATGCAATGGCTACCAACTTCAACACATGTTATCACACAAGACGAACGATCACTTGGTGTCAATAGTAGCTGCCCTGTCGTTTGACCCTGTACGTATGCTTCGATGACAGTATTTATCCAACCTGAAGGTTTTACAAGTTCTTTCCGAAGCAACACGTTTTTCGATGTGATACGATGTATGAAGACAATGAATGCGAATAAGTAATGAAACCTTTGTTTGAACATTCCTGTGGCTTCTGATGCACCGACCCAACAAGTCAAACTATTAATAATATTCCCCGATAGGCGGAAAATAAGATATGCTGTGTGTAACGAGAGCGAACAAAAGGGTCACATGCGTAGAAATGGATAACGTTTTTCTAAACGAGTGCTTTAGTCATACTTCAAGATAGCATACACCGACGAGAAGTTCTTTTCCTTAGAGAACGTTGTTCGGTACTTGTGACTCAAAAGCCTGACCCACAAGATAGTAGAGCTTATATCCAACGCGGGGACGTGACCGAAGCACTCACTAGGGAGCCCCTAAAGGTTTGTGAAACGAAGCATTTGATCTTCAGTATTTGTTTCCTGATGAGTTGTTTTGGGTCCACCGTTTGCAATTAGCTCCTAGTTTGATGCATCCAGTTAGACGTACGGAAAACGGATCGAACAGTACCTCATTGACTGCCAAACTCGGTCCGGCCTTAGCAGTCCAAATACTTTTCTCGTTGTCTGGAGGAATACCCGGATATCTAGTTCTAACGTTGCTTACCGAGGGAACGGCGATCAATTAACGCTTATTGTGTTTGCCTACAGGAGTGACCTCTCCNCAAAGGAAGCCGAAGGGAGCCAAATCAGCTGGACTTATGAAGCTGATTGGATGCTGGACTGTGAGAAGTCACCACACCACTCCAAGCCTCAGTCTCGGTGTGATTAAACTTGCTGCACACGACTTCTCTAATCATCATCTAGGATCTCTTTTATGAGTCATGACGACAATGAAGCATCAATAAAAACTGTAGTCGACGAGGAAGAATGAAATGATGGAATTCGAAGCATCATTGAAAACAGTTATCATATTCGTCCAACGAACTATCAATCAAGCAAAACATTTTTTCATACCAATAGATAAACTTCGTATAACTCAATCATCGAATCGAAGAAATATTAGAAAATTTTCTCACACAACAGTTCCTTCTTAAATAAGACCATATTTGATAAAGCATTTTTCCAGTGTATATCTGTAAATAAAATGTGTTAATAGTAATTCAACCCACGCTAGAACCCGTTATTAAACTTAATGTACATACAACTCAATAACCATATGCGAACTTATCAACGGGTTATTGTTGTTGAAAATTCAATAGAAAATCTCAACATCACTTATCCGAAAATTTAAAATCGGTCACAGAAAGAAACAATCACCACTTCGATCAATATGGAGAATAAATGACAGCGTTGCATGAAAAAGTTCGTCTCAAACAGTCATCCGTTTCAGTTGAAGTAGGCCTATAATATATCGACTGTGCATGTGCGTGCGTGCGCGCCACTGTGGAGCTGAAACGAATCAAGCTAGTGAAACCAGTCATCGCATTATTCCCATTGAATCCAGACTTCGTATGAGCTTATAGATGTGTTGTATGTGCTCAAACGGGTAACAGTCTTTCGGTATGCACGTGCACGTTCTAAGGTGGTGATAACAATGGGATTAACCGGAGCAATCTGTTCTCTAGAGCGGATTAAATTCTCCAGGAATCGTTCGTCACGGTCAAAGGACACCCTGTCTCGTCGTCTAGTTTCTCTCTCCCGACTACATCCCCACTCCCACTGCCTCTTGTCTCTCTTGTTTGCCCCCTAAATCATGAAGTCAGCAACCCCAATCGGCACGTGAACCTCATTTCGCTCGACTGAACCGTATCGCGCTTCTCCCGTCATGGTCAGCAAGTTGTTCCTCCTCCCCTTCCCTGGGCATTCTTTTGAGCTCTCATAGATAATAAGATTGTGTAGCTGCTCAGTCAGAGAAGACCGGATTTGTGCTATTCGCGTCTATAAGTTCTCGGTATCTATACAATTAGGCCGTTATCCTCATCTTTGGTCGATTATCCGTGTGTCCAATAAATGGAATAAAACCGTATTGGATGACAAACTGTTTTCTGCTGAATGAACTACGCAGATAAGTTGATCCCTTGGGATTTCATTTTTACGTCTTCCGAGGCACCGTCATAGCTGTGACAAAAAACAACTCAAAGCGAATGATCACCTCAAATCAAATATATCCAGAATTCGGTGATGAAATATGTTAAATGAACGCGAATATATCCACACTTCAGAGGTCTTGAGAACCCCGGCTAGCAAACAAGCTTGTTTTCTTTGCTACATCAACTGACTGAATAGGATACATCTGATGATAGACTTAACAGGTGGAGAGGAGACAATTGTGGAGGAAATCAGAGTTCAAATTGAGATAATGCATTGGCATGTATGATGCCTGTCGTTTCACCACCTGTTAAGTCTATTACAAAATGTGTTGTGTTCGGCGTAGCACCGAAAACACACTTGTTCGCTAACCTGTGCTCTCAAGCTAAGTGAACAAGGAGAAACCTAACCACAATGATTTACAGATGGAAGCGGAAGGGGGAACTGCGGATAACGCAGCAATTTAAACCGCTAGGAAACAGAAGCAGATGGACACACCGACCGATGGGTGCCTTTTTGGTCACTATAGTGTGCTGTTAGAGCATACCAGTGAGAATAAGTCTTACGCAAAGTTAGAGCGGATTAAATCACAAAATTTCAAAAATAATGGGTTCAATACTAATCAGTAGATGAAGAGACCAACAATGAATGAACTCTGAAAATAAGCCAAAGATGAGAAAACAGATCTCGAGTTGGCGCTGAGAACTCCAATGGATTTGTGGCACATACTGAAGTAAGAGAAAACAACTAAATCCGAGACTAGTTCGACAGGCATTTCACAGCATGAAGAAACTAGTATCGACTTTCTTAAAGAAGACCGGGAAATGTTGAAAGATATCAGTAAATATAAGGGAACAGAGCACAAACGGAAGCAAGTCGCACTGTGCAATATGAACCAGTAGAGCGTAATTAAGGAAGCAGAACTTGGAAACCACCTCGTCAAAAATGATGCAGCCTGAATTTATCATGTGAGATTCGGAATTGGGTGACAAGCTGAACTAATTCGTGGTACCCGTGCAGAGGTCACATAATTGCTGGGCATTGAATACTCTTTGATAATGAACAAAAATCAGTACCATTCCATTTATGATTACAGTTCTGTTTAATCACACAGTAACCCACTGGAGGTCAATCCTGTGACCGCTCCTCGTGAGGCAAAACAGTAGGCTGGAGGAGTTTATGTTCATAGATTGACTCACGGGGCAAATTCCAAAGCGTGGGCAGTTTCATGGTGCAAATCAGACCACTGAACTGTTAGGACAGCACAAACCAGAAGGGGACAATGCAAGCTTGTCCGAGCAGCCAAGTCCCGTATTGTTGCTGAAAAACAAGACAAAACCTTACCTGCAGATCTGGGGTTGTGATCAGAGTTTTGTTGTTCTAACTGACGGAAAGACGCCAAACGGTGATTAAAGTTGCCAGGCAATCAGATCGACTACTGCGGTCAGTGATATTATCACATTCGCCTTTTTTACGAAAATTTAGTTTGCATTATTTCAATCACGTTTAGATGACTTTATCATCGACTTTATTAATTTTCTCATACTATTGTTCTCAAAAATTATCAAAGGCAACCGACTATGTCTGTTATATTGTGCTGCTTCTCCCACGTACCCGAACCAAGATTCACTATTCAAGGCCCTTGAGTTTCATCAACAGGTCGCATCTCCGTCGAAAAACCAAATACGGGTTTCAACAACTTTTGACTAGTTACTCCGTTTATTACTTTAATCCGCCGACATTAATTCACACGAATCAGATATAGATAGAATCAGTTACACCTCCAAGGGATTAATTCCGATTTGAGGCTTCCTGAACAGACTACACCACAGGTCACCTGACGAGTCACGCGCAAGCACACACACACAGGGGCACATCCAATTTTGTTTGCCCATTCTCAAGTGTCAACGGATTGGGGTCAGAAACGAGATGTTCTCGAGTGACGGTGACCAACCCCTGATGGAACAGGACAAATTTCTTCCCGCATCTTAACTTTTTTCTTCAGGTCATCAGACTAATCTACTTCCGCTGGTGTTACACCTACACCAAAGGTCATCTGTTGATAATGGTTCGAGTTTAGCCAGTTCTATCTGATGGAGACAACGAAAACAATGCGTGTGTACCTGATTCGAACCGGTATCAGATCCGCTCAGGTCAAACATCTAACAGATGCCTTTTTGTCCCACGTCCGATAAGCACAGCTAAACTTGAAGGACAATGCAACATTGTTACAATTGCCCAGTGTGACTGCATCTATTCAGCCACAGATTGCAAAATGGAATTGGGCATTACCAAAAACAAAGTACGTATTGTCAAGACCAGTGTACTTAGCCTCATTATATCCCGTCGGACAAGTCCTCCTGAACTGTAGTTGATTTACAGTTACACCATTCTTTACAGATAAGGCATTACGGTAACTATGGGTTGAAAAGAAACAGGAACCGAACAAGGAGCAATCGGTTTCGAGTGGGAGTGACAAAACATTTGTTGGTCTACTGCACGCAATTTCGAACATTTTCTTTACATATTTTCGGACTACAAATGAGTGTCAAAATGCACACACGTCACTGACTTCCATTCAGTGAGCCATCCCGTAAATTCTTCAGCTAAAGACAAGCTGAACCTTTGGAGCTCCAATCTTAAAGCCCCGACAGAAGAGGAATCTGAGCACAGCTTCATCAATCCTCTACGCTACGTCATAACCTGAACACCTTACTATTCTTTTCAGTCTGATCCAATGTCTCCGAATAACGTAAAATGTGATAGTCAAGCAGTCGCAGTCACCAAATTATTGCCCCAGAGGCAGGATGTGTGTTCGATTCTTGATTGGCACTTAAGGGACAGGACACACTCACTTATCTCACGAATGTCAAGAAGAACATAAGTTCGACTTTGAATTAGTAAGAATCATTAAACAAGCCTGGTCGAAATATACCAGAGAATTTGCCGAGGCTTGGTACCCTTGGATCAACTTAGTGAACAGGTACATCAAACCGGGTCACGTGTACACACCAATGCAACTGAAGGATCGAATAACGCAACAAGAGAGGTTACGCTGTTACCCAGACAGTAAGAAAACGCAAAAAACTGGGTGAGGTACATCTCTATGGTTTGCACCATACCCATTTGTCAAATTATCACGTCCTTTATCCGTTGGAGAGTTGATAGAGCATCAGAGTATTCAAAACCAATTTAGAAAGCTTTCAATCGATGATTTCGACTTTGGCACATACACCTCAGATTTTCATACCAACGACATTCACTAACCCACGGATTCCAACCGGGCCTAAATAAACAAATTTAATGTCACATAAATGCATGACATTTCTTTTTTATCTCTTTCTTTTACTTCCTTTTATTGAATATTCAATGGTACAATTTTCAGGAAGGAGAAGCGGCCAATTAAAAGGCTGCCATTCAACACACAATGGGGAAAATGAGGCGGTGGTGGTGAGATTCGAACACATCCCCGGGGTGATAATTTGGTAACGTTACCACCGGGCCACCCCCGCCCATTGCATAGTTAATGGTTGTAAAGGTTTAACTGAATATAACGATAAGTTTCCGAATCTAAGGTGAGAACTCTTTCTTTTTCTCGCCCTGATTCTGCAACCAAGTTTACTGAAAAATGCAGAGAGCCGACATTCACAGTACATGAACGAAATATCAACGCTGGTGCAGTTAGACTTATATTGATCACGGATTGGGACCACCAACCCGATCAGTGGATGTGGCTAAATTTGATCCGGGCTCGAAATTTGTCTTCCTGAATATCACAACGGGGTATCCAAGGGAAGTTTGATAGGGGAGCATTCGAATATCACGAATAGCCAGGTTTACAAGACTAAGCTTTGGATTAGCTCTGTTCCGTTAGACCCTAATTTTCGTTGTGATTAGATGCTACGTTTTATCAATTTCAAGGATTCTGTCCAACTAGAGTAACGGGACATCACAACGATGGACCAAATTAAAAAAATTACAATTACACAGTTATAATTTACCTTTATGTTTACATTAAAGTAAAGCACCACGCGTATACATTGCGGCAAATTATGGCACTTGGCCCTATTTGAGGGAATACAGGGTAAAACATTGCCAAGGAAAATTGCACTACTTTTGCGGTAGATAGTAGTCAAATACAGAAAAGATAAATTTATGAATATAAAACGCAAATTAGCAGCAACATCCAAGGACGAACGAAGGGGGAAAGACAGAACCGAAACCACAAAGTCTGATTTCATTCAATGGTGACTGGATTTTATTCTAATTTTTCATACGTACAAAAAGCATATTTAATGTTTACCACAAAACCCAGAACATATACTCGCAACGCATTAGGGTGAATTCTGTTTAGGGTTGATAGCAAAAAGACAAAATGCAATAAAAAAATTACCCATCCAGAACCACGAACCGCAGCAATTGTTTCGGTGCTCCGAATTTGTTTACAATCCACTACTCGTTCATTTTGATAATGACCGTTGAGAGAAAAAAACAAAATGTGAATGAACACATGAATGCGTTAAGCCGGAGCGAAGGAAGGGAACATGAGAGTGGGAGTGACATACAAAAGAAAATCATCCTGGGTGTTTGAATTTCATTCAGACGACACCGTCTTGGTTTGATGCGACGGATTCAGTGAAATGATTTTTGTACTTCAAAAAATCGATGCGACTTTTTATCGCTTGATCAAGCCATAGTATTTCTAAAAACAAATCATTGCGAGAAGCGTACAGTTCAGATAAGGCAGTCTCGTCGGCGTTGATTTCCGTGGGTTCATTCCTTTCTGTCATGGATGAAGATGGGGTAGTACGTTGGGATTTGACTAATTTATTCTCAGAAAGACCAAACCGTCCTATCCAGTCAAGAACCGCGTCATGATCGTTAACTGCCTCGGCAATAGATGAGAAGGTGTTGCGAACTCTTTTCAAACTTGAACGAACTAAAAATCCCCGAATAAGCGATTGAACACGGATTATACACTTAATGTCATCTAAAAAGAAAAATGAGAGGGAAAGAAAACTACCTGAGTTGTAGGGTCGAGTACGAGTGCACCGCATAACCAAGAACGACTTCCGGTGCTTCTGAAAACTAAAAAAGAAATCATTTGGATTAGTTGATTGATAAAGAATGATACAAGTATCATGCTATGGTGATAAACAGAACTCCGATTTTGTCAGACAATCTTCACAGATAACCATAGACACGGTCTGCTTCCCACTTGCACACGGATCAGAAACGACAGGCGGATGTGCAAGCTAATGGTGAGACAGGCAATAAAACGAATCAATGCAACCGGAGTCACCAGTTTTGCGTGCTATGGAAGACGACAAGATTTCAGCCGACGTGGGTTGGTGACAGCAACTGCAGATTCCATTCATAGCGTGATCACAGAAGCGCAGTATTTCTAAGACGACGGAGGTTGTTGTGTTAGTAAACCTGCCCATTTTCGTTTGGTTGGTCGCCAATGCAAATCAGTTGACCTTGTGTAGTCCAATACTTTTAGGACGGAACGCACGGAATCCGTGCTGCCACGCATTGACTCGTATCGCACCACAAGTGCGATCGTGACGCCCAACTCGAATCGACCCCTGATTGGATGACTAAGGCGAATCAAATAGCTGTCGTCCGATCGATCAACCTGAGTGTCAAGGTCGCGATCTGATTGGTGCGTCATCACGTCTTTTCTCGTACGCCCAATTCACCACATATATTTCCGTGTTGTTTCATGATCAACCATGCGCTCTGACTGTCGTTTCTCGGCCGTGTTTTCTCCAATTGTTGGGGCCTGGACAAAGAGGCGCACGTACCGATCATTCGTCTCGGCATGAGACATAACAAATACTGTTATCAATTCTAGATTGCTCGGTACGTTTGACTTTCACTTCTGCTAACTGTTTCGCTTAGTAGCTGATATGAATAAGCCTTACAAGAAGGCCTGCCTCGTTCTCCAGTTTGGCCTGTTAATTCACTGATTACTCCCGACAACTTATTTATCTATTTATTTATTTATTTATTCGTGGAGGGAATCTCCCGTACTGAACATTTTGCCATTGAGCCAAACTGTTCAGGAGCTGCTAGTCAGCACCTGATGATAACTGATGAACAACCGGATTTTTCGTCTGCATTCACATGCCTGATATGACCGTTAACAAAAATATTTCCCGATTCTGACAACGTTCTTTTAATTTTTGAGTGAATTCATATATTCAGCCTAACCGTGGTCTCTCTTCCATTTGTAACCCTGTAAACATCTGCGTAGGGAACGATATCACAACTAGACTTACTACTACTTCAACGGTCCGACTGAGCGATATGGAAAGCAACATCGCTGAGGTTAAGACCTGACGTTCTTACTGGGACGGTGTTTTACCTGACCCTCTTCGTTCAATCCTATGGCTTCTTCGCACAGCAGCTAATGCTAACCCGTAATAAAAATTTTTGGCACAACCGCAAATCCATCTTTGGAACCTCTTGAATAAGTTTAAGCTCCATTCTGATAAAGTGCTTGTGCGGAAAAACGCACGACAGTTGAAATGTAACCTCACTGAACACAAATCGAATGTTTGCTTCTCGGATGGTACAGAAAACATGGGGTCAATATTTCAACTGGCTCCGCCGAGAGAAGCGTACAATAATACAACCTAATGAACTAAAAAGAATACAGAAAAGGATACCCTTTCAGAACACTCAGAAAGAGATAAAATTTGCAACTATCCACCCTCTACATACTCCAATTTTAATACCCTCGTAGTGCATACAATTCCTCACACCTTTACACACTGAAACAAAGCATTATACAATTCTACGAAAACGTATCGAATGAACAAAAACGGACTAGCTGTCACATTCCAAGAAGCGGATAAATGTATTGTTCCTCGTGATATACTTCTGTTTACTCTTACACTCTTGATTCACCAGTAAAAAGCATCTCGGTAAATTTGACAGCCACAAAATCTGTATTCGGAGAACAGTTTCTCTATGATACTTACTTTTTCGGGCTGGAGAGGAAGAATGCAGTGATGTATTGTATCAACTGTATGATGAAGCTTCAATCAAATAGCGAGTCGGAGTAGAGAATAAGATAAGCCTTTTTCTAAGGCTGTATTTATCTCAGCAACGAGCTGTTGGCTACGAAGTAGAAAACAAAAGTTAGTAAAAGTGGTGGTAATCGAACGTGGTGAGCAATTCGGAATAAATAATGTTTCACTACAGAAGGGCTCTATTTTTCCAATTTGTAGCTGGCAGTTCGTTTATGAACTGAAAAAGCCCTACACTCAGCAATCTTTCGTTCTCTACATTAGCTAGCTAATTGCTGGACGATTCTTTTATTCACATCCGACCAATCGAGCCAGCGGTCCGAGAACGGAACCGTAAAGGCACATCATTAACGACCGGATATCACACCGATTGGGTCTGTGGGACTCTCAACAAAAAGTCATCTATTTTAGGAAGATATTTAACCTCCAAGGATATACCAATACTGTCATACAGCAATACACGATCTCCAAACATGTCACTGACATTATACCTCATCGAATGTCTACCACACTTGTGAGAACCGGGCAAATTTTATACCTGGTCAAGGTTGCATCGATTTATTTTCACTCTTTACTAAATTCTTGAACCCATACATTCCATTCTTAGACCGGCAAATTATTCCCTCCTTGAGCTAAAAGCGGCTTTCGACTGAGTTGACTGCACTGTGCTGTAGCGCCACCCTTCCTTGAATGGTGTGTCAGAGAAGTTTATTTACATATTGTGATCCCATGTCACTGTCCGGAACCGAGATCGAGTTCATGACTTTTTTCGCTCGAGTTAATAAATAAATTCGGTACTTGTCCGGGTCGCCCTCTCTCTATTTTTTCAATAAATTTTGTAATGCGTGATTCTTGGGACAGTCTTGTTTTGGTGCTCCCACGTGACTGGCTATCCGATCCAGACGGGAGGTGGTATGCAGACATTGTCCTACTATGGGAAGATCTTGACGACTTGAAAGATAGTGTCCGACTAGCTTCATCACCTTCAAAATATAAATTATTTCTACAGGACTAGGTTCGTTCAACTTCGAACCCTATCTTAACTGGGGAAGCAATAGAGACAAAAGAGACTTTTCTATTTGGACAGTTGCATCTCACGTGGATGCATCATAGAAGTGTCGGCACGCATACAGAAGAATCGGTTGACATTTGATACATCTACAGGGCCGTTGCGACATCCGGCTCTGTGAAGGGCCAACTGTAAGCTGCAACAGTTCGACCAGTGCTGCTATATGATTCAGGAAACTTGGTCAGTGTGGAGAAAAGGACAGTGATAGACTATAGGCGTTTAAACACAACCATCTACGTTGCATTCAACAATTTTGGTGGGAAAATCGGCCGTCAACGCTGAAGTTAAGAGCAAGCTGTCTGATCTGGGGGTATATAGACGATATTTACTGCGAATTGAAGACCCAGGTAAGTTGAAAGCTTTTAAGATGGTTCGAGTGGGGTGATTGGGATGTTGAAGAGTGCAATGGAGTTTGAACAGTGTAGTAGTATAGCCATTTCCAGCATGTTTCACAACTACAAAGTTTAAAATTTTTTTACACGACTGGGTTGATTCAGCATCCAACCTCACTCTAACTGAGGAGGCAATAAAGCAAGAGGACACATTTTTAGTTTGACAGCCACCTGGGGGCAAATTGATACCTCTATCCTAGTACGAGGACAGAGCTGTTTCCAGAACCAATTCTATAAAAAAAAATTAAATAGAAAACGAGATAGAGAAAAGGCAACCCTGACGAAGAAATAAACCTACCGTATTCTCTATTCAAGTTCGCTACAAATTTTCATCTGGTTGCTTGTGTTGTCAGCAATTCCTTTTGTCCCGAGTAATTTGAGTCAATTCTTTTCGTAAGTTACAATCAACTTAGTAGTAATAAACGTTGAATATTTCACTGCATGCTTGATGTTTGATGTTACCCTCAGAAGCACTATCAGTATTTATGAAGGCGATGAATACTTAAAAAGACAAATTGGACGAAAGAATATTTGTTGATAAGGATTATTGTGTTTAGTAGGGTAACCAACACTACTTTAAAATTCCGAAAAGTTGTGAAGTCGTTAGGTGATTCTCGGGTTCCAGATCAGTATCCACTTTTTCGGACCCTCGAAAGTGACTCATTTTTCTGTTCGCGAAAAATGCACTTGAATGGGCCAAAAAGCCAGGAGGGCAATATCTTGTCTTGTCAGATGATAGTAATGCTAATTAAATTAGTAAAATTAATAGTTTATGGAGCGAAAAGTGACATGTATATTGAAAAACTTATTCAGAGTTAATTTTTCTATATTTTTATTAAGTCTTAGGCGCTTATCAAGCTGAAACTTGAATGACACTTTATTTGTAGAAGAAACTATCTCCTTGACAACGCATTTCAGCAGAGGATTACCTTAAACTGTTTTTCTTTTTCAGTTTTACTTCCTTTTATTGAATACACAATGATACAATTTCAGGAAGAGGGAAGCGGCCAATCAAAGGGCTGCTATACAACACACAAATGGTGAAAGTCAGGCGGTGGTGCAGGAATTTGAACACATGTTCTCCGGGGTGATGTTGCCACCGGGCCACCATCGCCCGCAATGTGAAAACTATGTGCGGATGATGTTGAGTTTAGATTTGAATTTTCACTGTCCCTCCAAGCTGCACCCTATTGGGCTAAAACGAAAAGCATATCCGCTAGACCTGAGGAGAACAGATTGTGTAAAGGAAATAAATCGCCCGAAATCCGTCTAACATACCCTCAATCACGATGAGACTGCACCTTGACGTGGTGTGATGGCTTGTGCACCTCTCTGGCTCGACGAGTTACACTGGATGGCTTTTCTTGAGGCAAAAATCTAATCATACTCAGAAGGGCAAAGGTCAGACAAAGTTCAGTCTCCTGGTTCTCCAGCTTATGGGTTTGCCTTGAGTTTGCGTCTATCGGTAAAAATTGTTTAGCAGTAACTGACTCAAGTTAATGAACCTCCAATCCGGCTTACCCGCTGCTTTGCGGTTAGGTTCTTGTTAGAACTAAAGGCTTTGGACGAGAACCCTAATCGTTCTCCTGCTTAGTGGTTGGATTTCCTGGCAGTGCCTGCCCATAAAGCTGCAATAAACACCCTAACCAAAATAATTTCATACTGCATCGGTCATAGCACAGGATACTCAGGACCGCGCTGCCCATTAGATAAAGCGGAGTGAGTAGCGTTAAGTGGGCTACTGTTCAAACAACCAAACCTTTGCTTAACTCTGTCTTCCACACTCAACCCTCGCCTTATGCCTCTATAACGATTGTAGTAATCGTAGTAGTATGCACGGAATTCGGAATGCAAACCACGCAATAGGAATCACTAGACACGAATCAATAATCAGCTATCACGGACTGGACCACAATGGCACGGGTTCGCAATGTCCCACGAGAACGAGACGCGACGAAAAGGCCACGGGAACAGTAGTACGTAGTTCGTTTACTGGAAGAAATGAAGGTGGTTAAATAATATGTACAAAGGGAGATTATTGGCCATCTGGGCTTCCACCAATTGGATTGCAGTACTGCTTGCATAATCTTGCTTCTGTCTGTCTTGGATTGGCTGGCACCATTCACCAATGACGTGTATTCAGAAGCCATGCACGTGCCACTGACGTCAGCATTCAAACTTGATTGATCGCGAACGTCCTGAAACTGTAACGCGCCGCTCCAGAGTAGGCGCCATCGTGTAGGCCTGGATCACCACAGCCTCTTCTTCCGATCCGTAGCAGTCCACCA
>UZAN01048085.1:0-14956 GCA_900618425.1 Echinostoma caproni | reverse complement strand
CGGTTGGATACCGGCAGTTTAATCGCTTCATGTGTGAAACCGTGTGACCTTATCGGGTGCTAAATAGCAAACCTCTATTCGATAATGTGATGAGAAAACGAAATCAGCAGTTGAAAGGATCACGAGGGCAGTCAGTCAGTCCATACACACGCAACGGAAAAAGGAGTACGAGATAATCCTGACGTAACTCAAACGTTAATTGCAACAATCTAGATCTAAGTTTCACTTGTGATTGAATTCTGCGTGGTGTTCGACATGGAACACCGGACATTTGTTTAGTCTGCGTCGGGACCCGTCAACAGTGAGCTATCTGAGTATCCCTGCCAGGACACAAATTGTAAGTCTTCGAGTTGATCTACACCGTGGACACCTCGGACAAAAGATTACGCCAAATTCAAATTACTGCACTAGAAGACTACGGTGGTGTGGAAGTTCCTATCTTAATACAAACAACATAAACTGTATTATCCGTAATCTCTGTCATCATCGCGGTGCATTATTGGTAAACGCTTACAATTCACACGATGTATCAACGTCGGTCCTCGCGGTTTTTTTAACCGAATTTCCTTCTACTTCGTTACGCGTGTTGATGACTCGCTTTCAATGGTCGCATGAAACTTTAATTGCTTCGAAAGATCTCTTCGCACTAGTCAGTCTTATCATCACCTCAGTTGATTTTCACCTACCCGATTAAGTGACCAGGTAAACTCAGCTTTTGTAAGAAATTCCAGCATTGTTCGGATACGGGTCTATTAGTTCCTTCGATTAGTGTGTTCACATAATTCACCCCAACCTGGTTCCAACAAACACAAGATTTTTTCTCGAGTGATAAGAAAACGTAAATGTGACCTTGAAAACTCAACGGATCACAGATGACCAATGCCCTCTATTGATTTTACGGTATTCCCCAAGTCTAGCGGGCACCTGCCAGCAACTTTCACATTAGGTCAAATTCTGTCAATAATTATGCTGTCCCGTCGGAACTACTTACGCCATGGTTGATCGGTTTTCTCAAACGTATTTATCGGAAGAAAAAATGGGCACTTACCGCCGGAAAGGTAGATGTTACTAAATGTCTAAGTCCTCTTATCTAGCACGGGACTCGTCCACTTAAACTACTATCAACGCTGTTCTCAACCACAACAGCTACCGCGAGGTGTAGTTTGTTCTAAAAGAACTTTGCCGTGGGCGGAAGTCAGTGCTCTGAAGTTCAAGACCTTCGCAGACAACATGCGGTCGCTGTTCAAGTCAATCAGACTATTCCCTATCTGTACAGCTCCCAAAAACTTCAACACGGCAGAGATCACGACTGTTTTCGGGTGCCTTAAAGCCACCAAGACCTACGCTCTTGATCTGACTTCTCCGAATTGCTATAAGAGTGAGTTGAAAAGCCTGCAAACGTTCAACGGCTAAATTCACGCATGTTTCATGAGAGAATCTAAGATTAGATCCGTTCTCAAAAAGGGTTCCATTAAATATCGTCCAAACGCTTGTATTTTTGTATTTTAGAAGTGTACCTTTACATGGCATGTCTTACCTGTTGGACCTGGACAATATTCCTACAAATCTTTTCTTTTAACCCTTGAAAATGTTGTCTATCACATTTTCAGTCGGTCTACATATCACTTGGTCAAATGTACCGATGAGCTCCTAAACTTTCAAAATGCTGAACCAGTTACCTCCTCACTTTTAGCCATCATTTTCCATTCCCCACCATTTATCGCATTCCTGAGAACACTGTTGGTGAACCGCGTGTTGCTCTTGTCTATTTTATCGTAAACAAAAGTTTGGAGCATGTGACCACTTTTTAAAAAGCTGTTGTCTACACAGAAATCTTCTTCGGGCCTTAGCCACCCGTACCCAAATCAAAGCTCTTTTTTTAGAATACCTACTTACAAGAATTACACTATTCTCCACCTCGTGTAGTTTAGTAAATCGGTCGCCAATTACCAATGAACTGAAAGAATGCCTATCACAGTAGCCTAAAATGCTCTGTGTTTACTTGTCTGTTGTCATTTTGTTACCGCAATTTTATATCTATGTTCTTGTACGCTCTACCGCATTTCCTTAATCGGTTTGAGAATTGACCCGTTTCCGATTCGTGAAGCTTGATTTGACTTGAACAGGTTCACAGAGACATTCAGTGCAAGTCTCAATTCATTATTATTTCAGTTTTCTGTTATATCCTCTGAAACATTTTTTCTGACCCTCTCCGTTCTATTCCTGTTGGCGAGTCGCGCTACACAAACGAACACGGTTCCCGAATGCTAGGCATAGAGGTTGTGATCGGATCTATTGTGATTAACCAGAAGCCGCGGTGAGCAACATTACGTAACAGAGTAATATGAAGGAAAAAATTGAAATTTACTACTCACTTCTGTTTAGTCACTTTGAGCTGATGGGCAGCAAGGAATTGACTGTCACGTCGCATCTCACGCATAGCACCACGCTTCTCTCGGGCCAATTTACGCTGTATCGAACGGCGAGGGTCCGTATTCTTTGGTCGGCGCGCATCTAACCTGCAGGGAGAAAGAAATGAGAAAGTCGTGTTTAGAGAGAGAGAGAGCACAATACGGAAACGTGAAGTCAAATTTTAACGAGAGTAATTGGCAGTGATGATCAAATTAAAATTTGAATCACAATGTCAGGACATGAGTTGATTCTAGCAAAGGATCGTTTTAAAATGTCCGCTTTCATACGACAGTATGAAACTGTTATCTACATCATTAGTTCAACCTTCATAAACCGAAAGCAGTACTAAATGTTCTAATAAAAAGGTTGATGCGGTTGAGGAAATTTGCAGTATATTGGTTTTCAAGTGTGGGATCTATTGTAGAGAATCTTCCGATAGGCATCTCCATAGGTGTCAGTTTCATCGGTTATTCGATCTCTCTTCAGTTCTATCTCACATGGAACATTCACCAGTCTGTTGGAGTCGAGCTATGCATATAGTACAAGGTGAGAAGGGGTAAAATAAGCGCCGGGCAGGGGAAAACGAACCTTGCGCTCAGCACCAAAAGCAAGCCGAACAGGAATGGTATAACGAAAAGCCGATGTACAAACCAAGAGAAACCGATTCTGTGAAATGTACGGGAACTGAATCCCAATTGAAATGACGTAATGTTTAAGAAAAATCAAGGGAAGTTTTAGAAGTATTGAACCCTCAGTCTGATATTGGGAACCCCAGGGGGAAGTAAGTTCCAAGTTACTGACTGCACCACGGTTGTGATCGACATTGTTGGTGGCATGAAAGAATGAGAGAAGAGAAAAAACAATACAAAGTGGTGTATAGTACGATAAATCACTCAGAGGATTTGGGTTTGCTAGGCTTGGGAAAGGGTGATGTGATAAGAGGGCTACTGGGAAGAAAAATACTGATGTAGCGGCAATCATTCTAGGGATATAGAGTCCTGAAAACCACCCTAGTTGGCTGAATAATGGTACCAAAATGTGTTCTTATACTAGAGTAGACGGAAAACTTTTCGAACAATCCGATCGAATAACGAACCACAGAAATAGAATCACTAGTAGATGTTGCTGCATATGCACACAGTAACGTTTGAGTTTAAACGCAATGCCAAGAGATTAAACGAGAGGGGTTATGTAAGTCATCTCAAAGAATTTTATTGGTGTCCTAATAAAGTGTATTACACGTCCGCTGAACCTGGGGTACAGATTACTAATTAAAACATAGAAGTAAAAATGGATAAAATTGCAGCTGAAGGTAAGACGAAAATGAAGGGTTAAAAATTCTACATCTTGAATCAGTGATCCGGAAAATTCCAATGAATCCAGCTAACGTGTAGCTCAACATGAGCTCATTTGCACACTCACACTCCGTGCTTGATACACACTTTTGTAGGACATTCAATGTGAAAACTCCTCGTGAGATGGAACCAAGATTTCACGCACTCCCCAACGAGCTCAGCTAAATGATGATTTCAATACCAATTGTTTGTTTGTTCAAATCATCTCCCCCGTTCCGCGTGTGATCGGTTGTCGATATGGAGCGACCAAGATCAGAATGCACCACAAATCAGTTGTTTTCATCAACTTATTTGGCAATGCACGAATCTGTTTCCTCATTTGCATAGCACACAGAAACAAAAAATTATTCACCACGAACAACAATCGTTGTGGTTGCTCTTGTCGTCTGTTCCGACGGTTTTTCGGTGTCCACGCTTGCATGTTGAACTCTATGGGTCATACAGTGGTCTTCCTTGCTAAATGACACGCGTACGCGCTACGGCCGCAAAGGGTTCGTTTCAAATACACATCTCAAAAACGCATCATTCTTCGTCACAAGCGACAAGTCTCACACTGTTTTTCGTGCTATCCGAAAGCAAGAAACCGGATTCGATAAATCACTTTGAAGGCCAAATACCAAATGAGCAACAATTACGCTTGACACAGCTCCACTCTCACCATGAGTGTTAGCATGGATTGTGTTCTCTGAAGCACTGAGATAGCTCCCTCTTTTTTCGATCGACCGACGTAAGTCTTCACACAGGTGCACTTGAATTGATAGAAAATCACATATAAGGTCCGGCCAAGCGTCTTATCTTTTATGGAATCGGATATTTGGTGACACACATCTCGGCTTAGCCACATTAAAATTGGATTTCATTGCAGCGACTAGGACACTACCAACCTGTCAGCTGCGGCGTCTCGTTAGAATGGAGACGGAGCACCAGAGTGACATGCATTCGGATTTCCCAATCATTTATTGAGCCTCATTACACCCCTCGAGAGCAACAGGGGTTCGGATGTTAACGAATGCAGAGGCGATTAGTATCCTTTTCATTAGGCTGAACTGTGTGCACACCGCATGTTGATTCAAACACTCAACCCCCATCCCCTCTGATCGAGGGAAGATAAAATCATTTATGCATACGAAAATTGCGTTACACAGTCAATTGTGGTTATATAATGCAAGTACCCCACCAAGTTGGACTGGTTTTTGACTCATTATAACACACATAAGGCACACCTCCTCTTTCTATTTGATCTAACTGAATTTCGCTTCGTATAAACGTGATTGAGAATGAACCGAGAACACGTTCGCATGGTTTCCTACACGAATGACTTTCGTGCTGTGTGACAGAATCCGATTTGGGATGAAAATAATGCTCACGATAACTAGACACATCAAACTGGAAGGGCGGGGTGGATCGGATACTGATAGCGTGCCGGCAATCAACCAGTTATTCGCCAATAGCTACTGCACGAGCTAACACCAGTTATCGTGATTCGATCGGTAACACTGACTCATTGAAACAATCTGTACGTTTCTGCCAAGCCACGAGTTTTATATCGGTTCAATCAGGACGTCAACAAATGAAATTTCATCGTAAACCGCTCTCTAGACGAGTTGACAAAGCAGTTTGATCATTATATGCGCATGATAGATCGATAGTTGTCAGGCACATGATGCACTGTTTCCGAACTCTGAGTACTCCAAACTTAGTCTGCCCTGACGTTTTTGTGCAGCCCTAACACGATTGTCTGGTTAGTAAAGGAAAAATACATCGGATTGAGACATGGTCAAGGTATGCAGCACAAACGAGACACTCTGACGTTGAGGGCCACCTGGTGGCACTTTTTTGTCTCATTTCACCTATGAAACATATATCAAACACCAGAGAGAATTTCACTTTTCTGTTCATGAATGCGTTATGTAAATAATCTGGACGATTTACTCTACATTCGGAAAGGAGAGAACAGGATTGACAGTAAACGTACGCAATACCGATTTACGAGTCAGTATGGTGTATGGATCTAAAAATGTTTCCAACATTTTATTTGTCCATCTGTTAAGAACAGCTGGTCTTTTGTTTAATTTCTACACTAAAAGCAACCATAAAAACTAATATCAACTTTCAGAGGGGAATTACGTGACTGCAATAAAAATGAACTGATCACGTGCATTGATTCAGAAGTACATATTGTGACCATATTTTCTGGGATCTACGAATATCATTGAACGCTTAGCCTCGAGACCTAACAGTCACTCAACACGAACAATTCAGCATTCACCGTAGGACAGATTGAAAAGGATGAGAACAATCGCATGTTAAATCGACAAAGCTCTGAATTCAACAAAAGAATTTGAGTGGGACTCCCCAAATCCAGAAAATAAAAAGGCACATGAGCACAGCAGCCAGGGGACATTGAATAGATTGACAGTGAAAGCTGTCAACTCCCGCTGATATATAATGAAAATATAAATAATACATATGTGTTTATCCGCAACACCTAAGCCCCATGTCACTGTTTAGAGATTCGTGACCAAAATATATATTCGTAGTTCAAGTGTATGAAGGTCTGGATGAGAACTTACGGTGGATCTGAGAAGCAGCGATGGCCGCAAAACCAGTCGTGCTTCTGGAATAATTTTATCTAGTCATTCACATACTACACTAACGTGTTTGATTAGGGGCACTGGACTGAAAATCCAACAGAGCGTAACGGTTCGCGCACAACAAATGCGAAATAATTATGTCGTATGGATATCAGGATACTCACTTTTCCTCGAAACGTGGCTCCAGTTGGGGAATCAATCCCATTTTTTTCAGCGTTCTCGAATCCTCCGGTTGGTCCGAGCTCAGTAAGGTCAAGCGTATGTTAGCGGTTAGGAATTCGGGGGTTTTGGTGCGTGCTATGGAATCCATTGTCTCCAACAAACTGTTCACACGCTGACTGAGCTGGGTATGCCATTTACACTGACTCAGTCGTTCCAATACGCTCCGCATTGGTGCAAATAGGTGAATGCACACAGTAGAGGGCAAGAGACGGGAATACAGAGTATGTGCACGAGAGCACAGTTCCAGAAGACAATTGACACAGGAAAGTTTTATCAAGGGCAACTGTTCTCGGGTTAATTTGATCGATGGATCGGTCAATCGGATATCCAGATGACTAATTGCAGTACTGAAGTGCCAGAAGGAGAAAACACCTCCATATCAAAACATGACATAGGATAATAAGGTTAAACTGATTGTTACTGAAAACTACTGTCTGATAGAAATAAACAGTGTATTGGAACACAGTGGTGAGCCTGAGCAACGAGGAAATACAATTCGCTTCCTGGAATCCTGTACTCAAAGTGGCGATCTACAAAAAGGCCCAATAGGATAGTCATAGTGTTATGCTTCTAACAGGTCAGTGTTGGGCTGAAGACTCTTTATTACGAATCACAGTTAGCGTATGGACAAATTGGCGTACATATAATAAGACGTCTCATTAGGAACATATCATCGAAATTCCCAGTGGCACACAGGATAATAAATGGAAAAGACCGGAGTTGTGATTTTTTAAACAGTAATTAGCTTTGAGATGTCCTGTTCATTTTTGATCGTTGTGAGGAACCGCCAATCACATTCCTTCGCGCAATCCAAACATACTACTCAAAAATGTAAGATCTCATAACAGTAATACTACGCAAAAGAAGAATGAAGGACCCGATTCAGAGGTATAGTTGACTGCTGGACAAAAGCAAGATTGTGTTCTGTCATTCGTCTTTTCATAGCTCCAATCAATATGAACATTGATTCAGACCGTTAAATGATTAATGTCAAGAGAGTTTAAAAATAAAATGATTGAGTAGGAAACAGATAAACCCTGAAGACCTCTGTACGAATGCTCTAACTTTTTTTGGTGGCAGCATTATCGAGAGCGGTAATCTGTTGTCCCGCACCTCCCAGGATGAGGGCCGAAAGATTCTGCACTGGTTGGTTGGAGACATTGAAGGATATGGAAGCGAACCGGCAGCAGTGGCATTCTTGTTGGCATTTCTTTTCAGACCGGAATGCTTGAAACGGTACGGATGCAGATTTAGATTGTGTGCTCTGTCGACCATAATGGTTCACCTTCTTCCCCTTCTCCCTCAAAATTGATCCAATTCCTGTCCTTCTAACATTTTACCACTAACCTTGTATGACTTGCGAGTTAGGCAGCGATCAGTGAAGTTCACTTCGCTGTACTTCGCAGCACAATGATTATGATAATGATGTGGATGTGATGCATATATAAGACTGATGGCGTTTCGGGCGGAAATGAGAATCAATAAACACATGAGTAAAATAATAGAAAACTGGAGGTCAACCAACGGTGTTGGTTTGATTCGAGACCCACGGTGTATACATACATCAGACAGGATTGGAAAGATGCATAACGAGCAAACGGATGACACGGACTATTTCGGGAACTCACTCGTCTGCACACAAACCATTTTCTGGCAGTACCAATGCATGGCATCCGGAATCGCTGGCGGAATCCGGACTCATAAGTTCCAGAAGTAGGATCAAAGCCTGAATGATTTCGGGACAAAAAGCACCTGATCCTGTCGTTTGCGAGTTTAACATTGTATGACGATGCTGCTCATCTGTGAAGTGTTTTTCGCAGTGGTCCAGAACAAGCTGTATCAACCACAAAAGTTGAATCGCTTGTTTTAACCCGGTTGGTCGGAGGGTGCTAAGACTATTCGCTAGAAAGACAAGTACTGAATGCTGGTGCTCTGGCATTTGAAGGAGAATCCGCAGGAGATGGCCCTATCAAAATCGAAACCAATTTGAATTAAATGAAATCACATAAATACATCAAGATCAATGACAAGGATAAACCAGGAGGAAGACCAGAACATAGCGTGATGCCGACAAAAACAGCAAATGGTCAGATTTCACAGATTCTCTCTACAAAAAAAATGGAAGTTGAGCCTAAGAATAATAGCTAACGTCTACGCACAACTAAAAACTCAACTGTCATTCAGAAGTAACGTGTGCACAAACATTTTTGAAGGTTATGGAGACATTTACTGAATTTCCGATCCCTTGATTTTATTCACCATCGGTTAGTAGTTCTCTTGGTATAACTGTTTAGATGCGACGGAAATCTTTAAGTTCCGGCTTTGCTGGTATTCGCAAGCATAAACCAGATGTTAAACTTAGAATGGATGTGATCAGACAAGGGGTTCATATGACGACTCCCATGAAGAATTCCAGGGACATTTTTGTATGCATAGAATTTCTGCCACGACTACAATGAATCGAAGGGATGGGAGTTTGTAATTCACAGAAAATAATCCGTTATGAACGAATTGTCAGGAAGGAACGCGCTTATACATGATAAGGAATAATCAATAAAGGTGAGCGAGGGGAAAACAAATGGGAAAAAACTAGTTAGATGCCTGATAATTGAAAGCCATTACAGAGCATACAAATTTCATTATTTTTTAATTTGTTTATTACCCACTTGTGTGGCGAACAGTAAACGGGATGAACTCCATAGTCACGAAGACCTGATGTTAAGTGATGACAACTGGTAACCTAAGTCTTCGAATGACGAACCACATAAGATCAGGTCAGGTATTGAACCGGACGACAACGAAGTCTACTAACAAAGTTGGGTGGTGATGGCAGGCCTCGAACCTCGGACCACAAGGCCCAAAGCACGCCGGTGACAACGAATACACCAATGCACCACCACCACTAACATCCGAGGACGGACGCAACAATGGACAGATGGAATGAAGCGGCTAACCTCAGAAATCGATTTGTCGAGAACTACAGAGCCGAAGGGCGTGAAATTATTCTCATTTCTAGTGACATATGAGGTGAATGAACAGAATATTGCAAAAATGACCAATAACTGGGCAAAACTGTTTGCCGCCAATGAGGTATCATATTTCAAAGTTAAGTGTGCTCGAGATGAACCATCTACGACGTTTACTCACGTAATAAACTATGAAAATGAAACAGGCTGGGTGCCAATACTGTACATAACAGAATATGAGACGAGCAAAAATTGAACGGAGATTCGAAGATCCTATTTGCCTCCGCGATCACGCCAGTGTCGTGGTTCGTCGAAGTGCTAGATTGTCCAAAACCGAGAGAGCAAGCTGACGTACCTTTGACTTAAAAGTAGTCAATCGCTCTTTACAGTCTGCAACTCTTTGGGAGGGACGGTAGATCAGTAACCAAAATATAATCATTAGTTTGATGGCCACAAACAATATGATTGAGAGGGAACATTGGATCGACAGAGTACAGTGAGTACCTGACTTGTTTCAGGGTGGTGATATATATATATATATATATATATTTCAAATTTGGTTTCCATCTACGCCATTTTAAGCGACTAGATATTATTGAGAAATTCAGAATATCAAACGAATGGAGAAAAGATTAAACATTGGGACTTATAATCAAGGATGGGATTGACCTACCACATTCTTTCGCCTGTCCACAGACTTACTGACCAGCTTTTCTCCGATCGAATCATCAGTATTTCTAATCAAAACAAAAAAGGAATGATTCAATAGCTCTAACGCACTGCTGCAATAAACTAATAATGATTGAACAATAAGGTGTGATGCATGGTACAGATTGAGATATTACTTTGAGAAATATGCAAATACTGATGCTGGTTGTTATTTTGACGCTCGGGCAGTGTAGCTTAACTTTTAGTTGTTCACCAATTAGGCTGACAATTTTTAATTCCCTCGACTGAATGAGACTTGTATGATCTGGTCAGCAAACCTGGTGGGCAAGTGAACAAAAATCATTCCAATGCTGTCAGATTTATGACGAAATAGGTGTTGGGGACATTCGTATTCCCTAAAAGAGATTCAACGCCGTTTTATCTTTTCCTCGCGCATTTCGAGTGTATCGTGTGAATCATGAATCAAGTTTCTAAACTAATTTATCATTTGATGGAACGGTATCGTTTTTTCACGAGCAAACAGCACCTAAGTACTGTAAGGCTACAGGTTTATCGATGGCTTGGCCAATTGTGACTGATTAGATCTTCAAATATCCGTCCCAAAGGCTGCTGTCCAAAAGATAAAATGACCGATACTTTGAATATCAGCTGTTGATTAATCGCTACTTCTGAAATAGCTCTACGTGTGTGAGAATGCATATATCAGAGGTTTCCACTGAAATACACTTAATTTTACACAGCTGATTGTATTTTTTTGTTAATTCTCAGCGATGTGACCTTTTGCGCGGAGATCATGAGATAATGCCGAGCGGTTTTAATGTAAAATCCTACTGAAAAGTGTGACACCTGAGAACGACGAGCGGTTTTGGTAGGAGCAACGGTGTGCGCAGTGTGGACGGACACCAACAAGGATGAAACAAATTTCACAATGCTCTCTGTTAACGATTACAACATCGTGCCGTGAAGTGAATATTATTCTTCGATATGATACTGCAGTACACAAAAACAAACCTAGCAGAAGATTCACTCAAAATGGTCTGTAATCGTAATATCTTCTTCTCTTTGATGTTTGGATCCGCTACGGGAGCTCCAACGGGAGCAACACGTTTATCTGAACCCATTGTCTCCAACAGCCGCTGAAAGTTTGCGCGGTTTTTGATGACTTCGGTTGACGTTGGTTTCTGATATGGAAAGAAAACAAGAGTGAGGAAATGCAGTTCCAAACCTTCGATTTGATAGAGACACCAGATAGCAAAAAACGAATTTTTTGTGACCAATCAATGTCTGCAGTTTTTAAACGGTTTCTTTGTTCTTCATTCTCCTCTACACGTTTGAGCTTCTCTAGTTTCGATATGGCAATTTTTTCTGCCAATGAATCACGAAATTTCTGTGAATGGGAGCCTTTGGAGAAGAATTCCTCCGTCACATGCGCTGCAACAAATTGTTAATTAGCCTAAGTAAAGGGCTTACCGTGTATTCCCACATCTGATTGTTCATCCATTCTAAGATTTTTCAACTTTGTAATGGATTGCTCCCCGAATGCGACCTTGATCATGGGATCTTCCTCATCCTTTTCGAATTGTATATCATCTAAGTGTCGCTGTTAGTTACGTCAAACGTAAAATTCAACGTCAGACTTACCAATCGTTCCACAATGTGACGCTGTAGATACTTTTCTTGGTCGGATTTGTTCTTGTCTCGAACACCAAATCGAGAATCTTTCACACCTCCGACCTTCCCCAGACGCCTTAGTTGGCTTTCTATGAGCTTCTCACGAGGAGCCTTTTTGACATGCTTCTCCGTTTTTTTCTTCATTACTTAGAACCAAAATTCTAAAAAAATATGAACAGATTTGCATGAACAGTCCCGCAGCACTCATTGAGAAACAACACAGTGTCACGAACATACTCGTTTTCAGTCANCATCCGTAATCATGCCGGTGCATGACATTCAACATGATTATCAAAACAACTTCTCGCACAAGAAACGACGCCGCCTTACATGGAAACTGCCAATCTCTCCGCAGCGATGGACCCTAATGCACGATATTACCGTGGGTTACTGCTGGAGGGGGTCGATTCAAGACTGCAGCTCTCACTAGTCAACAACTGTGGATACTTTGACGAGTCAAATTTTTCTTACGCCTGGTAAACAATCACAATAAAACCAACGACAGTAGATACCCACCATACAATGTTAGCGATAGTTGCAAATAGCCCTTAGAAGTGGAACTCTTCGATCGCCTATCAGTTCAACCATGGCTCAATGAACACTGGAAGGAAATCAAGAAGCTATGCAAACGTCGATGAAAACAACGTCAGACTCTGACGCAGGTTTAAAGCGCAAAAGATAGATCTCGTCGACCTCGGGCTGCCCTCAGGAACTTTCCTCCGAATGCCAAATATATAACTGCCCGCAAATCCCTTATCATCACCATCATCACCCAACAGCAAGATACAAAGAAATGAAATTCGTAGATCACTGCCAAGCTCTCAATGTACACAAAGAGAGTGATAAAGAACAATATGGATGGGGTTTGGGCTTGACTGGAGGGAGGGAGGGTAAAGTGAACATCTATGGTCAACACACAGAGTGCATAACTTAACAGTGCATGCATACCTTTTCAAGCTCTCTGGTCCGATAAGAAATGACAACAAGAAAGTCACTGCTGTCGGTTTACAGCCATATACTGCAGTGTCTCCAACCAACCAATCACAGTCTTTCGGACCCTAACCTACTCTGCCTAATCCCTAAAACGCCAGCTCACCAAAAGCCTGAGAAATGATGACGAGAATTGGTGGGTAACAAAATGCAGAGATGAAGAAAGCTGCGGCTATTGGCAACGATCGCACTCTCTCTGAGTAGTTAGGAACACGGACCTAAAGACATCAGCTGTACTTGAGGCAATTAAGGAGTCAGACGGCACATTGATTCACCATCGGCAACGCCGTATTGATCGACGGGCAGAACATTAAGAAGTACAATTCCTCCGAAAGCCTCAGTATGGTCGGGGGTTGGTGTCTAGGGTTGCAAATGGTCACCCTTCTCTTGCACCTAGCGAAATGCTCTCATATGACCAAGAGTCTCGAATAGTCTCTGCTGAGGAAGCCCTACTTACTGCCTTCTCGTAGCGGAGGTGTTTTCCCACCAAAGTCAGAGAACGAAAAGCCGACATCCGGGGCCATAACCGGGTTGGTGGGCCACTGGTAGTTCACTTAAGGAAGTTAACCAAAAACCCTGATTCCAAACCCACCAAGAGGGGCGCGAACCACACCCTCCTCGGTGTGGCAGTGGTCACCGGCTCGATTGGGCATTAAGGTATTGGGTACCTTGGACGTTTGCCCCCGTCAAAAGAGCGTATGATCCGATGAACTGGACACCGGCCCNGACTGCGGTTTTCACACCGCCCCGCTGCCTTGAGGGTCAGGCTTTGGCTAGCCAAAAGCTCCAGTTGTGGATTCCTCAAGAAAATTCACCTGTCTTGGCCTGGGCAACCTGACAGTATTCAGCCCACAAGCCAATCATGGAACGTTGTTCTCTTTTATAAAGAATATTGTACCATGATTTACTTGGCAGTCTGTCCTCAGACAAGTGTGAAATATAATATTAATAACAACGCAACTGACCCCCCCCCATCAACATTTGACCTACCACACTCTATCTCAACTTGACAAACACTCCCAGTTAATGCCAATCTTTCATTTGAAATGGAGGTTCCCCGGGAAGAGCTAACTTAAAAGGTATAAGGTCTCCAGCCCAAATGAGCTGTTCCCATCGGCTTTTTAAGGATGGAAGTTTAGTGTTGGTTTTGGATGCCCTCGGGTTAAGCAGAGCTGAGTGCTCCCAGGTGCGCCCCCGGGTTGTGGATAGGGGGATACCTTCACCGAAGAAGGTTAGCTGTGAAGTTGTGATATACCGCAACAAATAAGCAATCGCGAACAAACAGCGGCGGCACTACCAGGGTGTGGTGGGTTTTAGGCTGGATACCTGGCTTCTGTTTAAAAGCCACATAAGCTCAATCACGGTGTCGTGACAAAGGTTGATGTGACTGGCCTTTTAAAACTAAAGTCATTGATCCCTCACTTCCGAGGCGAGGGTTTACTTCCTGTTGCCTTGCAGTTCGCACTTGGTTGAACAAAGGCTAGAGGTGCGCCTTCAAAATAAAAAACACCAAGTGACGCTGGGGACGTTTCTCGTACCAAACTCCCAAGTACCTTCATGATTATGTCTACTACAGGCTTTGTTACCCATGCTACGGCGTCCCCGGCAAGCGACGCGCCCCGCACTCCTCCAGTGGTCGGGGTGTCAAGAATGCGAACTGGACTTCTTCAACCTATGCGACTTAGAAAGCACCTCTACGTGGGATGCTGGAACGTCAGGACCCTCATGGACATCGTGAGTCAAACAGTAACCATGCGCACTTTACACGACTACCGCGTAGATGTTGCATGTTAATCCGAAGTACGATTAGCCGGCTCCGGCTCCCGTAGCATCAAGGTTCCCGGTTCTGATAGCCAAAACTATTTTTATCATAGTGGCTCAGAAAGTTCAGATCAACACGGAGTGGCTTTAGCGCTGAGCCAGGGCGTCAACGCTGTCTTACTCTCTTGAGAACCAAAATCGTCAAGGATCGCTGTAGCACGCTTCAAAGGTAATCCAACCAACCTAACCGTGGTACCAGTCTACGCCCCCACTCTACCATCCGTCAGCGTAGCGAAGGACGAGTTTTACGACAGGT